>JANAVB010024400.1:34357467-34417467 GCA_029216955.1 Iris pallida | reverse complement strand
CGTTGTTAGGAAAAGGTTTAGTTTAGATTTATTTAGGTTTTAGTTAATAATAATAAAAACCCGATAAAACGAAACCTGTGTCCTGACAGTTAGGGACACAGAAGTCTAGTGTCCGTGCTAAGCACGACACGTATGGGTCTAGTCTTTCATGTCCAGACACACCAATGTACTGCTCGTGTCTTGGCGAGTCATGCACGTGAAAACGAGACACGCACGACACGTATTGATGCTGCAACTTACGTGTCCGACTTTGGAGGGAGGGGGTTTCGAGCGTGCTGGACGGCGGCTGAGGCGACATCGCGGTGGCGCTCGGGTGGCGCTGGGCTCAGCTTGGTGCGGCACGTCGAATGGTGGTGGTAGATGAGGGTGATCGTCACTGTGGGGGTGGCGTAGGGGATCGCCGGAGTTAGGGTTAGTGTTTTAGCTCGTCGGGGAAGAAAGGGGGGTTGGGGTGTGGTCGTGGGGTCGTGCTAGGGTTAGAGCTTAGTCCGGGGGGGTTTTATTGGGGCTTAGGTCGGCCAAGGGTCGGTTGGGCGGCCGAAAATGGTGGGAAAGATCGGGGTCGGTCGTCGGGGAGCTGGCGATCGTCGAGGGTGGGTAGGATTAGGATTTACATTAAGGTCCCCAAACTTTTAGTAATTACAGATAGGTCCAATCCTATCTAAATACAAATAATAAATTGCAAACCCGAACTAAAACAATTTAATAATTTACAAACTACTATTAAAATGATTTGAATATTTACAAAATGCTATTAAAACAATTTAGTTAATTACAAAACTATATTAAAACATTTTAATTAATTATAAAGTGATACATTTTAATTTAAAAACTATTTAAAAATCATTTAAAAATTCTAAAAAAAATTTTAAAATCATAATAAATCATTTTAAAGCTAATTAGGCCATTAGCAACTAATTAACACTAATTAATTCAATTTTTGAAAAATAGGGGCTGACAAGTCTTTCCTCCTTGAAAAATTTTGTCCTCAAAATTCACAAGGATTGAAGACCCTACAATATTTTAACATAGCAAGCAATGCAACAAATGACTAAGGCTATGATCGAAACTAACCTCTAAGGTATCAAGCGGGAACGGGTGGTTCCCTCGCAGCGGTTGGATCGAACAAGTAAGGGTATCTCTCCCTCATGTCCGACTCCCTCTCCCAAGTAGATTCACCCGGAGAGTGACGGCTCCAAGCTACTCGTACTAAGGGTATAACCTTGTTCCTCAGCCTCTTCTCCCTCCTGTCTAATATCTCCACTGCCTGCTCAGAAACTGCAAGGCTCGGTCCGATCTCCAACTCTGAACGATCTAGCACATGGCTGGGGTCCGAAATATATCTCCTCAGCTGGGATACGTGAAAGACATCGTGAACTCCTGCTAGGTTGGGTGGAAGTGCAACCCTGTAAGCTACCTCTCCAATCCTGCCAAGTATTTCGAACGGCCCGATGTATCTGGGGCTCAGCTTCCCTCCTCGTCTGAACCGGATCGTCCCTCTAGTAGGTGATATCTTCACTAGCACCATATCACCGTCTGCAAACTCCATCGGTCTGCGACTAGCATCGGCACAGTATTTCTTCCTGTCCTGAGCTACTCTGAGCCTGTCTTTGATCATCCTGACCTTCTCTGCTACATCCGTGATCATCTCTGGCCCAAGTATAACTCTCTCTCCAACATCATCCCAAAAGAGCGGTCTACAGCATCGTCGTCCATATAGTGCCTCGAAAGGAGACATACCGATGCTGGCTTGGTAGCTGTTGTTGTATGAAAATACTACCAAGTGCAAATGGCTCTCCCATGATCCTCCAAAGTCCAGTACGTAGGTCCTCAGCATGTCCTCCAGCGTCTGTATTGTCCTTTCGGACTGCCTATCTGTCTGCGGATGGTACGCCGTACTGAACTTGAGCCGGCTGCCCAACTCCTCCTGCAAGCTCCTCCAGTAGTGGGACGTGAATCTGCTGTCTCTGTCTGACACGATACTCACTGGTACTCCATGCAAGCGAACAATCTGCTGCATGTATAGCTCCGCCAACTTCTCGGTGGAAAGCCCCACCTTGAAGGGTATGAAGTGCGCACACTTCGTCAGCCAGTCCACGATGACCCAAATGGCATCCTTTCCTCCGTAGGAACGAGGAAGCCCTGAGACGAAGTCCATCGTAATGTGTTCCCACTTCCACTCGAGAATGGGTAACGGCTGCAACAGACCAGCTGGCCTCTGGCGCTCCGCCTTGACCTGCTGGCAAACTAGGCATCTCGAGATGAAACGTGATACATCCCTCTTCATCCCGTGCCACCAAAGATGTTCCCGCAAGTCACAGTAGATCTTGTTAGTACCAGTATGAATAGAATATCTCGATCGGTGTGCCTCCTACAAGACTGCCTCTACCAGCTCTCCCTTCGGCACACACAATCGGCTGCCATGCCTGAAGGATCCATCCTCTGCTACAGTGAAGTCATCCAGCAATCCAGCTAAAGCCTGGGCTCGAAGTCTACGAAGGCTCTCATTTGTAGACTGTGCCTCCCTGATCTGCTCCATCAAACTTGACTGAATGTCAAGCGCCATCATCTGTATCACTGATCCTGGCCGAACTATCTCGATACCGAGCTTCTCCAGATCTTCTCGCAAATGCCGATCTATCATCAGATACCATGCCATCGGATGCCTGCTTAGCGCATCCGCCACCATATTTGCCTTTCTGGGGTGATACTGTAAATTGATGTCGAAGTCCTTCATCAACTCCAACCATCGTCTTTGCCTCAGGTTCAGCTCTTTCTACGTGAACACATACTTCAAGCTCTTGTGGTCAGTAAAGATTTCCACACGCTCTCAGTATAAGTAATGTTTCCATAACCTGAGTGCAAAGATCATCGCAGCTAACTCTAGGTCATGGGTAGGATAGTTCTGCTCAAGAGTCCGTAATTGCCTAGATGCATAAACAATCACTTTCCTATGCTGCTGTAGGACACATCCTAGCCCCTTTCCTGAAGCATCGCTGTATATGGTGAAACCTCCACAACCTGAAGGTAAAGTCAGAACTGGAGCGGTCGTCAGCCTCCTCTTCAGCTCCTCAAATGCTGTCTGGCAGTCCTCTGACCAGATGTCCTCTGTGTCCTTCCGCGTCAGCTTCGTTATGGGTTCAGCTATCCTAGCAAAGTCCTGGACGAACTTTCTATAATAGCCGACTAAACCCAAAAAGCTTCTGATCTCTGAAACTGACGTCGGAGCCTTCCATGTCTCAACTGCAGCAATCTTTCTGGAATCCACCGAGATTCCTTCTCCAGTAACTACATGGCCGAAAAACTCTACTCGGTCTAAAAAGAACTCGCACTTCGACAATTTGGCATACAATCTCTCCTGCCTCAGAATCCCTAAAACTGTCCGCAAGTGCTCTGCATGCTCCTCCGGCGTCTTCGAGTATATTAGGATGTTGTCGATGAATACTACGACGAACTTATTTAGATACTGGTGAAATGTCTTATTCATCAAATTTATAAAGATAGCTGGCGCATTTTTGAGACCAAATGGCATCACCAGAAACTCGTACTGCCCGTACTTCGTGTTGAACGTCGTCATCTGGATGTCTGCTGTCCTGACCTTCACCTGGTGGTACCCGGATCTTAAGTCTATCCTGGAAAATACCTTCGCCCCACTCAACTGGTCGAACAAATCATCTATCCTGGACAGAGGATATTTGTTCTTGATGGTGATGGCATTCAACGCCCGGTAGTCAATACACAACTGAACTGTACCATCCTTCTTAGGTACAAAGAGCACTGGCGCTTCCTATGGAGAGGCACTAGATCGAATGAAACCCTTTTTCAACAGGTCATCAATCTGCTCTTTCATCTCTACGGCCACCTTGGGGTTCACTCTATAGCAAGCCCGGGATACTGGTGATGAACCCGGTACTAAATCTATGGTGAACTCCACATCTCTGTCAGACGGAAGTCCTGAAATATCCTCTGGGAATACATCCATAAACTCCCTAATGATAGGGTGTGGCAGTGCTAACTCCCCAACTGTCGCACAACAGTTCAGCTCTAGGCTGATCACCGGCCCTGTTCTCCTGACACTGAATGGTGTTGTGCCTGGGGGACTGAACAGAATACTTCCCTCATGACAGTCTATAGCTGTATGGGCATAGCTAAGCCAGTTCATCCCCAATATGATATCATAACCGGGGAGTGGCATCACAAAGAATCATCCTCTGAACTCTCTCCTGGCTATAGTAATAGAGCATCTATAGATAGCTCTAATGGGTACTGGTCCTCCTCCCGTCATTACTCTACTGATCTCCTCGGTAGGTGTAGCTACTAAATGGTGTTTATGCAAAAACTCTAATGACAGGAAGCTATGAGATGCACTAGAATCGAATAAGCATAGAGCTAAAAAAGTATACAAATAAACATGACCTGTGATGACGTCAGCCAAGTAATCTGGCTCCGACACCTGCTCCAGCTCCGGCTCAAGGAGAAGGTCAGGACAGCCAAGTAATCTGGCTCCGACACCTACTAAATGGTGTTTGGGCAACACCTGTGGTCCCTTCTGCTGCTACAGCTCCTGACACTGAATGGTGTTTGGGCAACACCTGAGGTCCCTTCTGCTGCTACAGATGTTGCCCAAACCTCTACTGCTGAGTCGAAAGCGGCCCTCTAGATCCCGTGGCTACTGGACAGCTCCGAAGCTGATGGGTGGCAGACCCACAAGCCAAACACTGCCCCAACCTCTTCCTACAGATAGTAGCGTCGTGGCCTACCCTCTTGCAGAATGCACAAAAACCTCCCTTCTGCTGCCGGGGTCCCGGGGCTCTAACTGGCGGGGTCGGGTGATGTGATGTAAGGGGACGGTAAGTCTGATGGTACGACATCGGTGCTCTTTGCTGGAAAGCCTGATGCTTGGACGGTCCCTCGAGGTGTACAGAAGCCGACCTCTTGCAAGACTGAAGACGCTCCTCTATGCTTCGGGCCAACTCTAGGCTCTGGTTGTAGTCAGTCGTACCATTCGCTACTATAAGAATGCCAATGTCTGGAACTAGACCATGGCAAAACCTATGCGTCATCTCCTCAGGGTCTGCAACCAGACTAGGAGCGAAACGGCTCAGGCGACTAAACTCTATCGCATACTCATCAACAGAACGGTTCCCCTGCTGGATGTTCTGGAATCGTAGCCCCATGGCTACTCTAGCGGTGGTCGAGAAGAATTTCTTCTTGAACTGGGTCTTGAACTGATCCCAAGTGGCCCTCCCTCTCGCAAATAACGGCTCATTCCGGAACCAAACTCCTGCCAAGTCTATCAGCAAAAATCTCGCTGCCTCGACCTGGAGGTCATTCGGCAACCTAGCTACACCAAAATGGACAATTTACGACAGATAGAGTTATCCAACAATGACGTATTAAAATTATTGTTATATTTTTGACGGATAGAAATCATTGTTTAACATCAACACTATATTACCAAAATAGCAGGTTTGAATTTGACGGATTAAAACAGTTATTTGACATCAAAATTTTGTTGAAAAATTTGGTTCCCTCCTCTATTGAAAATTTTTGCTCTCCAATTTTTACCAAATCCTTGCTCCCTCCCGATGGAAACCTTTTTCTCAAAAAATTTCTCCACTCTTCATTTTTTTTCCTCTTCTCAAAACTTCTTCCTTCAAAAACGTCGCCCCCCTCCCGATGGAACCACACCGGAACGCTTTCGAAGCTCCGGTCGCTCCCGCCATTATGAGGAGGATCCCTTTCAGGTAGCTAGGGTTCCCTTTCAGGAAGCTAGGGTTCAGAGCTCCGCTCGGGTTCAAGCTACGGATCAGAGCTTCGCTCTACTCCTATTCTACTACTCCAAAGTAGAAGATGATAAAGAAGAAGAAGAAGAAATGGCAGGATCGAGCGGGGCTCTGAACCCTATCTTCATTTGCCACTATATTTGCGGTGGCGGAGGCTGCGGTGGTCATCTACACCGACATCGTCCCTTCCTTCTTGACCTCCCACACCATCGCATCCTTTTCGAACCCAAGCCCTGTCCCTCCCTCACCGTTGCACCCTTCGAAGCTCTCCTCGGACATGATATCCTTCACCGACGACGTGCTCTTGCTTACCGTATTCCTGAAGTCGTGGTATTTGAGAAAATATCGGACTGATTCAGGCTTGGAAGGGGAGGTGGTGTGGGATATCCTCTTAGAGGCTATTGCTGCTAGCTGCGGGGAGAAGCCGAATTATGTGATCGAGTACTCTACCATAAAATTGATTTGTTGATCTTTTCTTCTTTCCTGATCAATCTTCTATAGCCTTCTTTATTATGTCGATCTGCCAACTGTTTGTTAGAATCCTATGTACTGTACGTCAATTTGCTGCTTTGTTCTTAACCATTGTTGTTGAATCAAATTAACACCAATTTATATTTACCAACAAATTTATCAGCAAGAACATGTGGTTTTGTACGAGGTAGAATCATTCAATGTACCACTTGTTAAAATAAGGACAGTCCAGTATATATTTATCGACTTTCAGTACAAATATCTGGAAACTAGTTAAGTTGCACTTCCATAATGAAAGACTACACCTCCTTGTTAACAACTATATTGACATTATTGATCCAATAGAGCTAAATTTAAGAAGAGCAAACGATCAATACTAATGAAGTCGTACATACCGAACTCGAGTGACTCTTGTGGTTAACGAGAAGAGGTATAAGACCCCGGCAGGGTGGCGGAAGATCAGTGGATCGAGCCACGGGGGCGTATTATTCCTTCCATTTATTTGGTAGGAGTTGGGGGCAGTGGGCCAAACATGCATGTAATGTAGCGTGCACTAAAGTCCCGTGCGTATCTCCGGGCATCTCCAAAAAAATGAAGGTGCACATCAACTTACCAATGTGGAGATACTAACCATTGTTTATGAAACTAGGCAACTATTATTGTACATAGTAAAAAAAGTTCATGATTGGGTATGTATCCTGGTTTCGCATCATGTCCTTATCTGTAGCGTCGCCACGCATAGAAGTTTGCTAAAGATAGATTCTAAGTCCCATTAAATGATAAAGGCAATAAAGAACAAAAATGACATCTCAAATTAAAGCCAAAGCATTGACTTCTTAGACCCATCTTGATTTGGTGCTTCATATTTTTCATGAAATATAAAGAACAAAATACTTGCTACACTTTAAATGACGAGTCTCAGTAGCTGATAAAAGTTCTACTACTACAGCAATCATCTCTACACTATATGGAAAACTATCAACAAATTACTAGGCTCTCTTCGTGTTTCCTCTCATTGTTGTACATCATCAATTGTTCCTATCCAGCTACTTTGTTCCCAGGTAATTCATACTCATAAGGCCAAGCAATCAAAGAGTTGGCAGAGAGGTAACTATGGGAATTTGGAAGGCAACTTAATGTGTATGAATTTTTTTTGTCAATTTATGCCATTTCTCATGGTATTAATAACACCTTAAGTTATAACGATAATATTGTACTGCACGCGTATCGGAAGTTTTATTATGTCTTTGAAGTGATAGGAAATAGGAAAATATGGGAAGTTCGTAATATGTCTATTTGGTCAGATTTTTGATCAAAAAAGTTGTTTTTGTTATATGCCTTTGATATTAATTTGGTGTTTTTGAAACATTTTTTATTTTGCTTATGATATTTATCTTATTATACAGTCACCATTAGTGAAGTCGAGGCACTGTTCAAGTTGTACAAGAGCATTAGCGGTTCTGTCATTGACGATGGGCTAATTAATAAGGTAACATTCATTTGGGGTTGACATATGTTGTTTGGCTTTTCTTTTTTGTGTAGAATTTTACGGTATTGAATTTACATAGTTTTATCTCTTGTATAAGCTTCCTTTACTTCCTGGACCACTTCAAAGATCTTCCTTTTTTCATAGTGTAGTCGTCAGATGAAGGTTTTTGTATTTGTTATGTCAAAAAAAAATTTCTCAGCCAGTGTGCACTATCTTTTAAGAAAGACCATATAAGCTTCTTTTACCTTTGGTTGTGTAGATGCATGACTGTTGTAGACTGTGTTGTAATGGAAAGACAGTCTTGAGTTACTCACTTGTTGGGTAACAAGTGGGAGCTTCTTATGCTATAAACATAGTTACTGTGAAATGAGTTGTGTTTACTGTTACACATTTATTTAGTTATGATTTATTCACAGAATGAGATGTAAGTATTAGCTTTGGTTTCTTATTATTTCTAACAATTTTAATGAAGTAATGGACTTCACACATTTCTTAGTCATCATTCTTTAACCTGAAGGCCACTTGGTATATTGAAAGAAAGGAGGTATTTTAGAAAATTCAGTCTATGTTTTCATACTTACCTAATATAAAGCGATCCCTTACAATAATACCCTAATTTGGCAGGTCAAGCATATGCTAATTGCTCTACTATGTGATTCTGAAATGAGATTGTATGACGAAACCATCGAGTTAATCCTAGACAAGGTAGGATTCTATTGAATATACACCAAACTATGATCAATATATAAATGAACATTAGAAATTGCATTCCTAGACATTGTTATAAGTATCATGCTGTTGTTTGGACTCTAGTATATTAGCTAGTAGCAAGGAACTAATTATCATAAAGTAGAACAATGGATGTTAAGCTAATCCTTTTCTTGATACTGCATTAATTTATAAAAGTTAAATCCTTTCTTATATAGTTCTTTCTTTTTCTCCTCCCATATTGTTTGTTTCTGAGTTTCATTCGAAATACTAGATCGTTACTAAGTATTTCGGTATAATGGTTTTCGCTTGAATTTTGAACTTGTAAAGTAGAACTTTTATCGTGCGATCAACTCAGTAGGTACTTATAATGTATGCAGGGCGAAAAGGTTTTACACGACTTTGATATCGTAAAAGAAACTAATGGGACTGGTAAGGATATTATTAAGACCTTTACAGCAAGTGTAGATGGAACACTGGAGATTCACATTTACTGTGCTGGGAAAGGGACTACTGTCATTCCATTTAGAAGTGTATATGGACCTCTCATATCAGCCATTTCAGTTAAACCAAGTTAGTTGTTGGATAGTTATTTGTTTTTCTTTTTCCTATGTTTTGTTGGTGCCGATTTTGTGGTCGTTTCCTGTTGTAGACTTCAATCCTACTACAAGCGATGGCAAAATATCTTTGGAAGGTATAGTGGGCATTGCTGTTTCTGTTTGCATATTGATACTGTTATTGTTGTTGTTGGCCATCCTCTGGATTTATTTGAGAAGAAAAAATTCTAAGAGAAGTGGTAAGACAAATGAGCTCATACATTTTTATGTTATGATATATTGTACACACACGGACATACAAACATACAAGGAACAAAGTAAAGTAGTTTCCACACACTATATAGCATAACGATCATCCCTATAGATTATTCATAGCATTCATAAATCACAAGTATTGTAATTTGGGATGTGTTCTTGACAGACATGGATTCAACAACATGTTTTGGTTTTTCTGATGCATTCCTAGATTATATGCAAACAAATTTTCTCACTATATCTCAAGTAAAAAGTTTTACTTCACATTGATTTGTTTTTTTTTTAGAATGGGAAAAGAAGAATTCAAGGTTCTAGAGTTGCAGACTGGTCACTTCAGTTTGAAACAGATTAAAGCTGCTACTGGAAATTTTGATTCTGCAAATAAGATAGGTGAAGGGGGATTGGTCTAGTCTACAAGGTAATGGATGCTTTATGGTTTAGACTCGTCATTTGTTTGAAATTTGTGGCATTTTAAAGTTTGATCCTTTACTGTGATTTAGGGTCTGCTTGGCAATTATAGGGGTAGCGGTTATGGGGTGTTTTTAGAGTAGCAGAAATGAACGGTAATGAGCGGTCCAGTTTTGGTGGTTTTAAGTAGCGGTTTTTAAGCCACTCCAATTCATGCTTGGTAATTCACTAACCAACGGTTTCTGAAATTTTCTACAATAATAAATTACTTTTATGTCCATATATAAATAAAAGTTATTCATAACAAATATGGGTTTATGGACACGAAGGTAACCCTGAATCAAAAGCATTTCCTGCATTCTTATCGACCCCAAATGTTTGTATAGTGAAGATGAGTCGATGAAGGCAATATAATAGCATATTCAGTATTCTCATATTCTTCAACATCCACTAGCACAACAAATAAAATGACATTCACTAGCATAACAATTAAATTTATAATAAAAATAAAATCTCAAATTAGACTAGTATGTGGTCTGTTGGGCATGTAGGGAAAAATTGTGTGTAATAATCATGAGAAAAGCATACGTATCTTCCATTACTTTATGAAAGTTGGATAGTTTCTAACTAACCGGGAGCAGCCGCATGAAGGAGCCACGGGAAGGAGAAACACAGAGATAAAAAAAATAGAGTTTACTTATTATTAGTTATATTTATATTATTTTGGTGAGGATATAAACAAAATAAAATAATAAAGCCACCCAATACCCACCGATTTGGGGTATTTATAAAACCACGAAAAATACATTACACCGGTTTTGGAAGGTTCTTGAGCCGGCCATCTTCAGTGGCTCAAAAAATATACCAAGCATGGGTTTTCACAAACTGTCAGTTTAAAAACACTCCAAAATCGGTGAAAACACCATTACCAAGCAGACAAGAATATGGTTTCAGGGTGTTCTTTCAGATGGTTCAGAAATTGTCGTTAAACAACTATCTTCCAAGTCTAATCAAGGGAATCGTGAATTTTTTTTTAAAATTGCCTTATGTTTTAAAATTGATGCTCCATCATATGGCAGGTAATTCTAATTCCCGTTGATATGGCTTTTGTTTCTAGCAGATTTCAAGCTAAGGCATGTATAAATGAAACTCAATCTCAATCAAGCACTTTATTTTCTGCAAAGTCTTGAATTTTGTGTTGCTTTTATACTAGTTTTGCGAAAAGACCTTTTGTAGCCTGAATTTCTTCCATGACTTCATTTACATCTATTACCACTTCTTGCTATTATGTGATTGATACATACATATCTCTTCCTGGAGAGATTTTGGATATTGTAGGTTTGGATTTTAAATTATCATCTTAGTAGACCTTAAGTAGTTTGACAATCAGGCTGCTGAATCATGTATTGGAAAAAAAGTCTTTATCTTCATGATGCCATCCTGGAATGATTCCCTTGTCACAAACTATACTAAACTGATCCTTGAGTCATGCAACTTGAAAGCTCCTATAGATTTTTTTAGTGTAAAAGAACACATGTATATTGTTTTCTCTTTACCATGACATTGTCATAGTATCTTCTTTCTGCTTCTAGAGCCTTGATATTGTGCAAGTAGCCTCAACTATTAGCTATGAATTGACTTTCAAGGTGTAGGTACACAAGTATGAATTCATACAGTTCTCATTTGGTCCTTTCCTAGGTAGAAAAAACTAGTATTTAGCTTTCAATGTTGTTGCTGGTCTATTTCAGGTTGCATTTGGAGTTGTCATTGAATATAGAATGGAAAAATAGATAGATAGTAAAATCTCGTATAATAATGATTGCTCTTTTTCACCACTCCTTGCCACTGTGTTGCTACAGCCCACAGGGAGGATCCCGTGTCGTAAGCATCATCCAGTGCTTGAAATCCAGGTCCAACCTGCGTGCAGCCTGATGTAGAGTTTGTTTGGGCCTAGCCTAGCACATTTAGTTCAATTTGGACCGATCGGTACGACCAGCAAACCCTAGCACAATTTTTTTCTGCCAGGCAGGGGAGACCTGTCCTACATCCCTACACAAGGAGCTAAAATGACTATCACTCATGATTGAACACACATTGCATATCTTCCTAGGGATTTTTATTTATATAAGATCAATGACAAGGTCTCTACAATTATTTTTGCTTCTGCTGTATATATTGCTATATGCATTTGGTGGTTAAAGTGAACTAGTCTAACCATTTATATTTTTGTATTATTGTTAGTTTCCCAATATGGTACTATTTGTTGTGTTTGTTCTTGATTTTGTTCTATTATTTTCTACTTATTGCTCCTTGGATAATGAGTTAACTCTTGACTCCATTGCAGTTAGTGAGATATTGTAGGTTGAATTGTACTGAAAAGTTCTCATCTACTGCTAAATGATTAAAGTAATAATCATTCTTTACAGGTTGAGGTGTCAAAGAAGAAGGTAAAGAAGATTAATGTTCTAGTAGTTGAAGTTGTCTATGGAAGGTTGGCAGCCTTAGATTTGTAGAAAGCTAAGAAGGAGGAGTTCGAAATGGCACTTCAAGACCATGTAATGGAAGAGACAAAAGACAAGAAAAATGCCGTGGAGGCATATGTTTATGACATGCGGAACAAGGTAAAGTGTCGCTTCTAGACATTTGTAGTATATGACAGACTTTTGTCTGATTGTTACATTTCAATTCCACATTCAACTTGATACAAGTATCAGGATTTTGTAACAGAATCAGAGAGATGAACTAACTGTTAAGCTTAATGAGGTAGAAGATTGGTTGTATGAAGATGGCGAGGGTGAAACAAAGGGTGTCTGTTGCAAAGTTGGAGGAGCTCAAAAAGGTATGATGTCTACTCTCTTGATCTTTTTTTTGCGGAGCTTTAAATGCAATAGTCATTGGATGATATAATACTCTTTTTATTATGATAAAAAATCTTGTATAGTTTGAATATGCAAAAGATTGTCAGGAGTATCTGCTATGAGTAAACTAATTTACTATGTTTCAAACAACTCCAGTACAAGATTTTTGTTTTCTGATTGGTATGATCTGGTGCGGGATTAGGTTTGGATTAGATAGTAAACTAGGACATCGGGGGAGGTTGAACAGTAGAAGAATCAGACACGGAACTGACTCAAATCTTATACGAGTTGTTCAAGAATGATGTTGATGAGGTGAATCCAGTTAGATGTGTACCGATATCTTGCAAATTCATTTGGTTATCTTCAAAATTTACGATTGGTGCTAAATCATTCTGTATTTTCAGGACAAATATATATGGCAGGGCTGAAAAGTTACTTTCATCGTCATTAATCAAATGTGAAACAGCTTTGATTATATGTGATTCCCTATATCCAACTTGGGCTGAAGTTTTTCGTTGTCCATTTTTGAGGCAGACTTATCTAAGGTTACTAAAAACAAATGTATCTAAGTTAAAATACAAGGGTTTTTACAGTCTCAAGCCATATGGACACGGACAAATGATGTCCATATCATATTCGTATCCGTATCACATAGGTGACCACTTGTACCGATTGTAAGATCACCGTATCTGTACCTGTATCGTGTGCTTATCCACATCCGAGTAACATAGTTTGGAGCAAGGTTTGTATTATCGGTATCGGACCATTCCTGTGAGTATCAGTATCGGCGATATTGGTAGTATCAGCGGTTTCGGAGTATCGGATCTTTTGGTATCGGAAAACAAATAGTTATTAATAAATTAAATATTTAAAAAAGTATTTTATACATTTAGGCATAATTTTAAGTATTTCTAGTGTTATTTATTAGTTGTTTTGAAATTAAATGAAATAGTAGTCACCCTTACCGATTGGTTTACATGCAATAGATAAATTTTCTTCTTTTACAAACTTATTATGCTTTAAAAACTTGCTGATTTGTCATTTTCGTTCAATTTTCTTTGTCGAATTGACCGGAAAAGCAACCCCAATGTCAGTATAGTTAGTATCGGGTATCGGTCGATATCGGATCGTGACATGCCAAACCGTATCGGTATCGGCCATATCGGACCGGTATCGGTCGATACTATAAACTATGTTGGAGCCATATGTTAGAATAATTCGTGTGTATCAATTAGGCAACTCTCTTGATGGGGTCAGTCAGTGATCCTCTACAAAGCAAGCAAGAAATGTTTCAAAATAATGAAGTTTGCTACACAAATTACTTTCTCCTACAATTACTCTTGAAATGTCAGGTTTTGTATCTTGTCAAGCAGTTGTTGCACTCTATTCTCCAACCTACCAGCAAGAAAAATTCCTTCCTTCTTGTCTGCCTCTTCTACCAAGACTATGTCAGTCCAGAGAACACAACCTACCTCTGAGTCTGCAGTGTTGAGGCTCGCAGAATTCTTTGGTGCAAGTATTTTGCTTGATCTAAGGGCGCTGCCAACATTGAAATTATTCTAGGAGTGGTCAATTCATAAGATATTCAGGAGTCAACATTTCTCACCAGCTAATGGCGCCGTCGTGCCGAGAGACCAAAGGATGTGCTGGAGGTTAGGAAGATCTTGGTAGTAACAAGTTTTATACATGGTCTTAATCCATGAATCTTATAGTTAATATCTTAGGTAGCTGCTCAATTTTATTTTGGCTTATTTATCTTCAAATATGCTAGTTTCAAGAGTGCTTAATCCTTCCATTTCTTGTTGCCTGATGGTGGATGGACAAATCCGCAGCGGATCATGTCAAGTTACTCCCAACCGTCATTGTTTGAAACGAAAATTTACCTTAACATTCCACTAATTTAGAATTAAAATTTTGGACCAGTACTGGTTTGAGTGTGTACAATTTAGATAGATTTAGAACATGTAGTCTGAGACCCCTTCCTTCACTTGCACAGGTTCCAAATTCTAACTACGGACTTCCTTAAGAAACACAAGACGATTAGAACAAGAAAAAAAGATTCAACATAAACTTCAATTAGAAACATAGTATATAAATTAGAAACATAGTATATATCAGTCTATGCTATTTTACCAACTTAGCCTAATTTTTACTTAGTATATACCTTACCTGGACCTGTCATACTTCTCTTAAACCCAAATTTTAGTACTAATCATCGAAACTACTCAATTAATAGATGCAAACACAATGTGTGTCACCCAGTCATTATCTTAAGCTACCCACATTCTTCTGCCTAAAGTGCTTGACCTTTTCAAAGAGCAAGGAGGATCCCAGAGTCTTTAAATTTACAAGAGCAATAGTCATTGCTTTTGGTTTATTTTCAATTTATTTTAACCTCTTGGATGGTGGTTATAGTGGAAGTGATTGCATATCTAGCAAAAATGGTGGTTTGATCTGTATGAGGATACTTAACAGGACCAGTCTTATGTTTGTTAAAATTTTCTTATTGGCTTCAAGGTGAGTTTATATATTCCTTTACTCCCCCTTTAGTGGCTTCTTTGGATTTTTAAGAAAGGTGTGTTAAAGGTTAGTTGGATTGCTTTGTTGAGGAAGTAAATGTCAAATCTTTTTTTCCTCCATGTTTTAGGAATGAGTAGATAACTCATACATAATGTGGCAAACATTCCTGGTTCTTTTGGTCATGTTGTTAAGTATTGTTTGACATGCTATTTTTGGTAGCTTGAGCTCATTATATGAATATGGGCTACTTACAACGATGTTTTTGTCTTTCCTTTTTGTGCTAAATGGATAGACATGTATATATAATATGAGCAAACCTTCGTGGTTAATTTAAGAGTTAATTATTTGCTTCATATTTATCTAAAATGAATTGTCTATAGGACGTATATACTTAATAGTTCCATGACTATCATCTCATATTCTAGTTTCATGACTATATTGTTATTGCATTACCAGGTTATACGCGTATACTATCTAGTTCTGCCAAGTCATCAGGAGCATCACATTGCCAAGCGATAAATGACTGATTTTGGTGGTGTAGTCAGTTTTGAGGTGAGCCATGTTATGCAATCGTTATCCTTTCCATTGTCATCGTTTACGGCCATTATTGATACACAATATTTTAATGCTTATTGTAATTTGTTATGCAGTTAAATGGAGGCTTAAGCTCTATTGTGAACTTTATTGATTATTTAAAGATACACAAATTTGTGAGATATTAAAATTCTTTTTTTTGTACTTAACTTGAGACGGTAAGCTAGCAATAACATTCTCTTCTTTTTGTTCATCATGAGAATGAAACCGTTGTGAGCTAGCAACATTGGAGTTACTTTTTGTATTTTGATGGAATATTGCTATGTAAAATTGATATATATATATTAGTTAATACAATTTTGATTGAGTTTTTTCATTGTTGATGATTGTTGATGTTTATACGAAATTTTATTTTCAGATGTATTTCAGTTTTATATAGAGGATAAACAGGTTTAAATAGATTTGATATGAATGAATTAATTTTTTTTAATTCTGTTTCCAAAAAAAACGACAGACCTTACCTGTTGAAAAGTAAAAAATAGTTGTAGACCAATTTACACGTTATTTGACAGTTTTAGTTCGTCGTTTTTATTTGATAGATAATAACCGTCGTTATATTCCGCTATAAAACAACAGTTCAAAAGTGTCATTTAAATTTTGGGACGCGCTATTAACGACGGATGTTCTGACAGGTCAAAACTGTCGTTTAATGTAATTTATGACAGTTTTGGTCTGTCGAAAAATGTATATTTTGGGGTCCCTGAGTCTAGCCAGTCATCTGCTACTACTATGCCCACAGTCCCTGAGAACTCCTTGGGGTTCAGACCCATGAAGTCCTTGATCGTCCCCGCTCTCTGTCGTGGCTCTACAGGTGGTGGGACCACTGTACGTTCCTCAGAACGCTCCATGCTCTGGCGGAGTAGGGTAGTCTGCTCCTGATGGGTTGTTAGGAACCCCTGGATCAGAGTGAGCAGTTGGTTGCCGTCGAGTGTGACGAAAGCCTGGTAGGTATAGTGATAGGGGGTGGTGGAAGTATCGAGTCCTGCTGGGATTGTGATGTGGAAGGTGGTGGAGGTATCCGGGTTTGTGGATTTGTGGAGTGGGAGAATATGGTAGGTGGAGGTGGGGGTGTATCAGTCAACTGGTCAGCTGACTGGATGGAGAGGGTGCCATTCTCAGGTGTGATATACTGGGATGAACGAGTAAGCAACATCTAATTACAATAAAAGGGACTTATAAGGACTCGTTAAAGTAAGCAATCATAGACAAGAAAATCTAATTATAATAGCAAGCATGTGATGTATTTCCTATGTTGCAATCCTAGTACTCCTCTAGGTGTTCTAAGCGTCATTCCTAGTGTTGTCTAATTAACTTAAGTTCCTAATTGCAGGCATGCTTGGTACAATAACGTAACCAAACATTTTAGTCAGGACCTGCATGGGCCACCACTAAAAACATGTCACGACCCGCTACCCAAATTGTTGGGCCGGGCCGAGTCATGTCCAGCCTGCGCTTTAGATAAAGTGCAGTAAGCTGTTCTAGAGATAACAATATAAGACTAAATGTGCTAACAGTTCTACAAGTAAATAAAAGTCATAAATGCTCCAAACATAAAAGTCGTCTCATAGAATAGTGAGTCCAAGTACAAGTCTAAATGTAAAACTGGATACAGGTCCAGTTATAAAATACATAGTCTAATACAAGACTACTCTCAAAAGTCTAAAGCAAATAGACAACTAGACGAGGTTCTCCGCAGGTACATCCTCGTAAGGCAAAGCCTGGTCCTCGGCAGTAACTCCATAATACGAATCACAGAGCAACTCCTCCTCAGTAAGTATACCTACAACGTTATCCTGTCAGGACGGGACCAAGTACTGAATCTAACAAACATATAATACTGATCATGTGATGAAAAGAAATGACATATCATGTTTATCCGATTTTAGTTACATTTTATCATGGCAATAATTTATTGTTTTTAAAGTTTAAAACTGTAGTAGGTGAGTGATCAGTCAATAGGTAATCAGGATGTACAGCGGTACATATTAATTTTTTGAAGTGTACATACGTACACTTAACGGTATCGGTGTACATCCATACACAAACGCGGGACCAGACATACGACACAGATACATATAGAATGTAACGGTGCTCGGTAAATACATACGGAGAAGGGGGCATGATCATGTACACTACTAGCAGTTTTCTCTTAACCCGTTATTTAAACATGTGAGAGATATGAAAACTATCCTAAACATGGCAGAGACTGAAAGTAAAACAACATGCAAAGTTTTAACTTGCTACCCCAAGGATCAGCATTTAACATGGTTGGTGAATCGCAGTTTATTGTTTATAGCAGTATGTAAAGTTTGTAGAAAGTACTTGCCTCTAGCAAAGCAAAGCAGCGATAAGAATGCTATAGATGTCTGGTGACTCATCACTGTAGAAATAAATACATAACTTAGTTTTTACACTAAGTTAAATACTAAGACACTAAGTGGTGCAATACGACTTGTGACTGGGCTCCTAGCCAAAATGATGACTTTAACATAGGAGACCAATGTGGGGTGACTCAATACTATAACTAACTTTCTAGAGCCTTTACACTAGTGCGGGGTGGGGTTTAATACGACTAAAACTCAATTTACACAAAACATTAAAAAGTCGTAACTATTTAATAAATAAATCAACTATACATTGTGTTCCAACAATTTTTGAGATAGACAAAAGCTCAATTTTACATCAAAATGATCCTTCTTAATTATAGAAATTTATTATAATTTTTCTGGAATTTATTAACCAGTAGATATATTTTACAAAAATCAGTTTTCATAGGTACACAGAAAGTGAGTTCTGGTTTCATATGTCAAAACAGTGGCAAAACTATAAATTAAATACTGTAAAAATTATGCTAAATTAGCTAAATTAACATAGTATCTAAATACTATTTTTCCTGAATTTTAACAGTAATTAAAGTATTTTTAGAAATTCAAAAACAGCTTGGTACACAATCTGAAATTAAATAATTAATTATCTGCGTATTTTGTCCATGTACATAATTTGAACCAGAGTTCAAATACAGGACCCAAGGCCATGAATCAAGTCCAATATGACTTGTACAGGTCTTGAATGAGTGAAAACACATTGGAGTCCAAAAACCCATGCTAGGCTTGGACACCAAATGGTTGCAGTAATTAAAATATACAAAAATACAAAGAGGTAAAAGTACATAATAAATATTAATATTTTAACAAGGTAAAATTATACATAGTAGTCATATAAATATGACAAGTATATTTACATATATTAAAGTATAATATATGTACAATATTACGTAAAGTATTAAGGATAAATAGTTATGTATATATATATATATATATATATATATATATATATATATATATATATATATATATATATATATATATATATATATATATATATATATATATATTCAGTAATTAAAATATACAAAAATACAAAGAGGTAAAAGTACATAATAAATATTAATATTTTAACAAGGTAAAATTATACATAGTAGTCATATAAATATGACAAGTATATTTACATATATTAAAGTATAATATATGTACAATATTACGTAAAGTATTGAGGCTATATATATATATTTTTTTTTTTTTTTTTTGAGGCTATATATATATATATATATATATATATATATATATATATATATATAAAAAAAAATATATATATATATATATATATATATATATATATATATATATATATATATAAATATATATATATATATATATATATATAAGAAATATATATATATAAAGAAATAAATATATAATATATACATATACGTATATACATAATATATATATAAATAACAGTAAATATATATATAATAACAGTAAGTATAATATATATAATAGTATATATATATATATATATATATATATATATATATATATATATATATTAAAACAAAGAAAAGAAAAAGAAAAAAAATTAAAACAAAACAGAGCCTAAGGCTCGAACTCGGGTCACTGAGCGGGAGGGGGGTTTAAAATCGCGTGCTGACTAGTAGGCCAACTCAGGCTCGTTGTTAGAAAAAGGTTTAGTTTAGATTTATTTAGGTTTTAGTTAATAATAATAATAACCCGATAAAACAAACCCTGTGTCCTGACAGTTTGGGACACAGGAGTCTCGTGTCCGTGCTAAGTACGACACGTACGGGTCTAGTCTTTCGTGTCCAGACACACCAATGTACTACTCGTGTCCTGGCGAGTCACGCCCGTGAAAATGAGACACACACGACACATATTGATGCTGCAACTTACGTGTCCGACTTTGGGGGGGATTTCGAGCGTGCTGGACGGCGGCTGAGGCAACGTCGCGGTGGCGCTCGGGTGGCGCTGGGCTCGGCTTGGTGCAGCACGTCGAATGGTGGTGGTGGATGAGGGTGATCGTCGCTGTGGGGGTGGCGTAGGGGATCGTCGGAGTTAGGGTTAGGGTTTTAGCTCGTCGGGGAAGAAAGGGGGGTTGGGGTGGTCGTGGGGTCGTGCTAGGGTTAGGGCTTAGTCCGGGGGGGGTTTATAGGGGCTTAGGTCGGCTAAGGGTCGGTTGGGCGGCCGAAAATGGTGGAAAAGATCGGGGTCGATCGTCGGAGAGCTGGCGGTCGTCGGGGGAGGGTAGGATTAGGATTTACATTAAGGTCCCCAAACTTTTAGTAATTACAGATAGGTCCAATCCTATCTAAATGCAAATAATAAATTGCAGACCCGAACTAAAACAATTTAATAAATTACAAACTACAATTAAAATGATTTGAATATTTACAAAATGCTATTAAAATAATTTAGTTAATTACAAAACTATATTAAAATATTTTAATTAATTATAAAGTGATATATTTTAATTTAAAAACTATTTAAAAATCATTGAAAAATTCTAGAAAATTTCTAAAATCATAATAAATTATTTTAAAGCTAATTAGGCCATTAGCAACTAATTAACACTAATTAATTCAATTTTGAAAAACAGGGGCTGACAGCGCCTCCATCCTTTCTAATCCGCGACCGCCTTTCCGACTCGACGACCCCCTCGCGCCGCAGGACGCGACCGCCGTCGATGAGTCTCGCCGCCTGTCGTGCCGGAGTTCTCTAGCGCGCTCCGAGCTCCGCTGGAGCCACCGGCCAGTGAGTTCCCCCTTCCTTCATTCTTCTCCTGTCTTTCTCGACTGCTCTCTCTCTCTCTCTCCACCATTTTTCTCTTCTTTTAAAGACAGCAGTGCTGTCATAACTTTTATCATTTTATTATTATTATTATTATTATTATTATTATTATCATTACGGTTATCATTTTATTAATAATAATAATAATAATATTTTTATTATTATTATTATTATCATTACTGTTATTATTATTATTATTATATATTACTGTTATTATTATTATTATTATTGTTATTAGTATTATTACTACTATTATTATTATTTAGGATTACTGCTATTATAATTAAGCTTAATACTGTTAAAATATTTTTACCAATATCAAAAATTTAAATTGCAAATTTAGTTTTAAACCTAAAAAATATTGTTATATATTCATAAGATATGGTGAATAGGTTTTACCTAAATTATTTTTATTTTTCCAAAGAATATCGTGATTAGTAAAATGCAGTTTTAAATATATTATAAATATCTCTCGATTTAAATATCTTGACCCTTAAAGTGTATCTTCTTGATTATAAAATAATTTATGGTATTTTTCAATATTTTTCTAATTAATAAAATAAAGATTTCTACTAAAATCTTTACGAACTTAGAATGATTGTAGCCTAAAATTATTTTCTGTTCTTCAAGTATTTATATGGACATGTATTTGGCTAATTAGAAGGTATTTTCCAAAATTGTAAATAGCAGGTATTTTTAATTACGTAAATTTATTAAGAAAGTAGTTTTCAAAATTAGTACATATATTTATTTCCACAAATTCTCTTCAACTATCTTAGCCGATCATGACTAATCGTACCCTTACTTCCTTCCCGATTTTGGACCCTACGCCTCGATCATGGCTATTGGACTGTTGGGACATGACAGAACATTACACCACCAGGCGACACACCAGGCAAGATACCTTGCCATAATTTACTATTTATAATTTTTTTGCATTTTATTTATTGTATATCACTGTGTATTTCTTTCCATTTCTTTTAACTGTACTATTATTACAGTTCCTGATCTAGTGCCTGCTCGATGATATTAGCTGTATTTTATTATTATCCTTTGATTGCATATGGACCTAGAGTTAAGGGACTACCACTAGTTTAGTGCATTACATAAACTTTGACACTGATGTGCCACGAGATGTGTGAGTTGTGAGTAGCATATAGCATCCGGACTTGCGTGTTGGCTGATCACTGATACGTATAGGACGTGCGTTAGGTCTAACTATCAATAGTTGTATGCTAGAAGTCTTATCGGTTAGTAGTGTTACATGGTCGTGGATGCGACATGATAGGTATATTGGGGGAAGAACATTTCCTTGTCGTATGGGCTTCGATTGCACTTCCCTTGTAACCCGGAAGCTCCGCTGGAGATACGGGTATGATTAGCCTCTCAGGTTGGCCACTGTCGTTTTTGAACGTCATGTGCTTAGGTCACTGGTGCCCAAGTGGGGACTATACCAGATCCCATTTACAGTCAGGGCTCATGCGATGAAAGGTTTGTTCATAACTGCATGTTCACTTTAGTATGGTTAGATTACCTAATTATTGTCTTGTCATTTACTTTTGTTTGTGGCATATTTTATATTCAGTATTTATATGGCATGTTTATTGTATCTTGTTACGTCTCTCTGAGGACCTGGTTATCTCGCCAGGTGTGTGCTCTTGTCTTTTGCAGGTGTTCTAGCCGTGGCCATGATCGCCACTATTTCTTCGAGGATGATTGCACTTAGGTCCTTTTTGCTTCGCTCGCCAAAATCTTTCTTTTGTTATGTTTTCATAGTTAGTAGTGGATTTGTCTCCGCCCAACTATATGTACCAAATGACAATTTTATAGTTGATTACATGATATCTTTTATTCTTTCATTTTGTGGATGAGATTATTTAGTCTTAGATTACTGCATTTTACAGCTTATGTATACATACAAGGTTTCCATACTTTGGAGCGTACTTTGTATGTATACAGCTGGCATGATTACGTTCTAGTCCTTCTATTTTTGGGACTGGAGCGTTACATATTTTTGTGGTGGCTCATGCAGGTCTAGTTTGCCGTTTCGGTTACATGACTGTACCGAACGGGCCTGCAATATATGATTAGAGTCTAGAATCTCATCCACTTACTTGACATCCTATCTTGACTTCGAATTTCGAACTCTCGTTCGACCTCCTTGATTTGTATCTTGCTTGACTCCCTCTACCGTAAATTCTTAGTTTCGTGCTTAGTAAGATGACTACACTAGTATATGCCCATAGGTTAAACACATGGCTAGAATGTTACATTGACAATTAATATGCATTGAGAATTTATTTGAGTTATAAAGGCATTTATTTTCCTAGAAATGTGATCTTAAGGATTAGTTAATTCCAAGTTGGATAGTAGCATATTACCGCTTTCAAAAGATAGTTAGAATTTTATTTTATATTACAAGGTGGTATACACAAGAGGATAGCTAACAAATTGATTTGATTTTGCGTTTTGATTTTTGAAGGTCTTTGAACATTTATGATTTATTGTGTTATAGCCATACATCTTTTGGAGGGATATAAATTTGATTTGTAAAGGATCATAAAATTTTAAATGTGGAAGTATGATTTACAATTGACCAAAATTTGAGGATGATTGATAAATTTTGGTAAAATATTTTTAAATTACGTCATATGATCTATGATTTATAAAGTTATTTAGATTTCGAGTTTAAAGCCTCGATTATGGATATTTAAATTTTGGTGAAAAAAATTGGAGAGTAGTTGTGACTTATTGGAAGCTAGATATACACATTTGAAGGATATATAATTAAATTCGGGAGTTATTTAAATGTTCTATTTTGTAGTATGAAATTCGGCTGATAAACTTATTTAAAGGTTGAGTTTAAGATTTGGAAAAATAATAATAATAATAATAATTATTCGATTTGCGATATACAAGGGTTGTTTCGAGATTGACTAGAGATTTAAAATTTTGATTAAAGTTAACAGCCTAAGATGATTGGAAATTTTGGTGGAGTATCTTGGAAATTTTTTGAGAAACTTTCGAATAACTTGAAATTTTAGATTAGATCATATATTGGTAGAGGACTAAGAAGCAAGTAAGGTCACTCTAGTGAGATGGAAGTATTCCACATTAGATTGCCATACCACCTATGATTATGATATTGCATATACACAGGTATAGTTAGTCATCGACCAAGATGTGAGTAGCATATAGCATTCGGACTTGCGTGTTGGCTGATTACTAATGCGTATAGGACGTGCGTTAGGTCAAACTGTCAATAGTTGTATGCTAGAAGACTTGTCGGTTAGTAGTGTTACATGTCACGCCCCAGAACCAGAATACTGGAGAGCGAGGGCGTACATAGCCAGCTACGTATATTGAAATGAAATCCACCTCGCTATACGGTCACGGCTGTCTAGATATGAGGGTTTACTACAAGCCAACAGTCTCTTAAGGTCAAGCCTATTGTCTCAATCACAAACAAATAATATAATTGCAAGATGTTAGACCACCAAATATACAATAAAAGGCGTCCCAAATATTACATATTCAGCTGATCATGAAGCTAGTCATACAAAATACGAGGACTAGCAAGAGTTAAGTCATACATGATCAACCCTAGGATTTGTTAATCATGTTACAGCCCGTAGGCAGACAGTAAGTAAATGTGCATCGAGCTAACAGGTGCTCGTCGGCTAAACGCCCCAAAAGAATAATTTTACAATAGAGTGAGCGAAACAAAATGGAAAACCCACTCGTAGCCCGGGTTCCTTCTAGTCGCCACCATCGGGCTGGAGGTTCGGTAGATCCTCGGGTACTGCTCCGAAATGTGGCCACATAAAACCAGCTGGGTCAAACCCCAAAAAGAGCAAGTGCCACAAAGGAGGCCACAAAATAAGAACAAAAGCCAGCATATCAGAACATAAGAAAATGGAAGAAAAGTACAAGTAATAAAAGTTCTGCAGGACAATAAATAACTAGGGACATGGAACCATTCCGGGAGCCAGATTACAACCCGTAAACTAAACAAGGACCGGGGTTGTAACCCTTCGCCTGAATAGCCCTTGTCTCTGGCCATTTATTGTTAAAGATAAGTAAAACAAACATGCTCAGGAGGAACCAGGTACTGGGACTAGTCAAGACTTAGACAGAGCTAGACAACATCCATTCACAAGCGGCCAAGCAATTACTACGGCTTACTACTTTAACTAACTAGGGTTATCATAGGCCTAATTACTAACAAGATGAGTAAGAATTTTCCAGTCCCAAGCCCTGCAGACTATCTAGTTATCCTTTCGCGGGTTGAGAGTATGGTCGGGTACATCGCCCAGGAGACGATATACCCTTAGGTGACTTAGAGGTGCAACACATGACAGGGTGCTGGAAATGTGCTCTACTCGTCGGCAAGATACAAGTCCATTAAGGCGCCCAGATAACGAGATTACTTGTGACTGGAAATTCTCCATGTTCTAGTTCGATCTAATCATTAGCCTAATCCAATTTAGTATGAGTCCCTGGCCGTGGTACCCATGGAGTCACGCCCTAGACATGATGCAAGACAAGACAAGTAGATTTGCACAAGCAATAAGAAAGAACACCCACGGTGTCTGGGGCAAGCCAAGTTAAGTTATCAGGTTATCAAGTCAAGTCAAGTCAGGAGTGCGCCACGGCGGGCCACTATCAAGATATCAAGTTACCGGGGATTAATTATAGGTCACAGGTTACAAGTTAAAAGCCATAAGTTACAGGCACCCAACAAGTTACTGTCTAAAATCTGAGAAAGCTAGCCATAATTTAAATACAGAAATTCGTGTCAAGGCGTGCCGGGTCAAGTCAAGTCGTGCTGTGGGCAATAAATCTCAGAAAAACACAATTCAACAAGAGAAGGCAAGGACCAAGGGAAACCAAAGGGACGCCATGGCACAAAGTGTGCTAGATCAAGGGACAGCCCAAGGGTGCGGCCAAGTGCGCAGGGGCCAATGCGCCAGAGGCGCAGGGTCCAGGTGCGCAGGGGGCCGAGGGCGCAGGGGCCAATGGCGCAGCGACCGATGGCGCGGGGGCCGATGGCGCAGCGGCCAATGGTGCAGGGGCCGGTGGCGCAGGGGCCATAGGCGCAGGGGGCCGAGGGCACAGCGGCCGATGGCACGGGGCCGATGGCGCAGGGGCCATGGACGCAGCGGTCGAGGGCGCATCGGCCAATGGCGCAGGGGCCGATGGCGCAGGGGCCGATGGCGCAGGGCCGAGGACGCGGCGGCCAATGGCGCATGGCCGATGGCGCAGCGGCCGATGGCACGGGGACGATGGCGCAGGGACCATGCTCAATCGGGCAGCGGCCAGGCGCAAGGGTGCGCGCGCAAGCGGGGAAGGGCTGCGCGGTCAGCGACCAGCGCTAAAGAGCGCGGCACGGTGCAGGGCAGAACTGCGCTAAACAGCGCGGCTGGAGGAGTCTTCTTCTCCAAACCGAGGAAAATTCCAAGAACTCCAAAAATTCTAATCTTCATATCTAGGCCAAATCGAAACCAAATCTAGATTTTTAAAGTTCTAACTTGGGTGAAATTGAATTCTCTTCCACATGAAAGCCTCAAAACAAGAAAAAATCTAAGTTAAATAGATTAAAACCATATAAATCTGAAAATAGGGAAAACTTAGATCTAGAACAATAGAGACCCCAAATTATAAAATGCCAAGTTCTAATGTTGCTCTCCATGGCCTAATCTAGTTAATGGACAAATAAAATTGGTTCCTTATTTGTTGGACAATTGCCTATGGTGTTGGTGGAGGAAGGAGGAAGAAGAAGATGGAGAAATAAATGGAAATTATGGAGGAGAGAGAAAGGTTGGTGGAGATTTAATGAGGGTGGTTGTGGTGGAATGAGGGTGGAGGTTAGCTAAGGTGTTCCAATGCATATTAAACCAAACCATCTTTCTCTTCCACAAAATAAAACCAAGCCAGGTCCAAAACCCATAATACGAGAAAACCCAAAATTCTACAAGTCGAAAAAAAATAAAATACCAGCCAAAATCCAATTACGAGTAAAAATACGAAATACGGGAAGGAAGGGTGACAACTCTACCCACCTTAAAAGAATTTCGTCCTCGAAATTTAATCAAGGAGCTAGAGTCTGCCACGGCAAGTTACACTAAGCACCAACAACTACACTAAGCAGTTCAATCATACATGCAAGCAAGGGATGGAAAGCATAAGGCATAAGGAAGACATTATACCTTACGAGTCAAACGAGTAGGGATATCGCGATCGGATGTCGTCCTCACGCTCCCACGTTAACTCACCTAGAGAGTGATGACCCCAAGCAACACGGACTAAACTAATAGTCTTGTTCTTGAGTATCTTCTCTCTCCGGTCCAATATAGACACGGGCCTCTCCTCATACGAAAGGTTGGTACCAACAACCAGTTCCGAATGATCCAGGATATAGCTCGGGTCCGGGATATATCGTCGTAATTGGGACACGTGGAATACATCATGCACCTCACTTAACGACGGCGAAAGAGCAAGACGATAGGATACATCTCCTACTCGCTCTAGGATATCGAACGGCCCTATATACATAGGACTAAGCTTTCTTCGTACGCCGAAACGAATGACGCCGTGGTTAGGCGAGATCCTAAAGAATACATGGTCGTCGAAAGCAAACTCTAAGGGACGCCGATGGGCATCGGCCCAATGTCGCTGGCGATCTTGGGCAACTCGAAGATGATCCCGGACTCTTTTGACTACTTCAACTGTCTGGGCAATTATTTCTGGATCGAGCATTTGCCTCTCTCCAATACCATCCCATGCTAGCGGGGATCTGCACTTCCTGCCATACAGTGCCTCAAATGGTGCCATCTGGATACTGGCCTGGAAACTATTGTTTTACGAGAACTCCACCAGGTGCAGGTGATCTTCCCACGAACCACCGAAGTTAAGTGTACAAGATCTCAACATGTCTTCAAGGGTCTAGATTGTGCGCTCTGACTGACCATCTGTCTGCGGATGATATGCTGAACTGAACTGGAGACGAGTCCCCAAACTCTCTTGCAGGCTACGCCAAAAGTGCGATGTGAATCTTAAATCCCTGTCCGAGGTGATGCTGACTGGCACACCGTGAAGCCTGACAATCTGCCTGAGATACACCTCTGCTAGCTGAGCCATAGACTGCCCAATTCTGAATGGGAGAAAATGAGCCACCTTCGTGAGCCTGTCAACTATAACCCAAATAGCATCTCGACCAGCTGGGGATCTAGGCAATCCAGTCACAAAATCTATGGTCATATGCTCCCACTTCCATTCTGGAATCGGCAAGGGCTGAAGAAGTCCAACGGGCCTCTGATGTTCAGCTTTAACCTGCTGGCACACCAAATACCGATATACAAACTGGGCTATCTCCCTTTTCATGCCATTCCACCAGAAATATTGACGAATATTATGGTACATCTTCGTGCCACCGGGATGAATAGAATACTGTGAACTGTGAGCTTCTGCCATGACCTCCTGTCTGATATCTCCACTGGGTACACAAAGACGAGTACCGTGTCGAAGTATACCATCTTTATGAATGCACAACTCTGGGCTTTTTCCTGCCTCACACTCTGATCTGAGCTGCTGAATCTTAGAATATGTAGATTGTGCCATCCGAATCCTCTCAACTATGCTGGATTGAACCTGTAGTCTGGCCATCAACACCACGTTGGTAGAAAGAACCACTTCAATTCCCATCTTCTGAAGATCTAACAATAACTCTGGTTGTGCCGTTAGAAAATAAACTCCAGCCCTCCGGCTCAACGCATCTGCCACAACGTTGGCCTTCCCTGGGTGATACTGCAAGTCCACATTGTAGTCCACCAATAGCTCGAGCCATCTTCTCTGCCGCATATTAAGGTCATTCTGGGTGAAAACATACTTCAGGCTCTTGTGATCAGTAAATATCTCCACTCTATCTCCGTACAAGTAGTGCCGCCAAAGCTTAAGTACAAACACTACTGCTGCCAGTTCCAAGTTGTGGGTCGGATAATTCTTCTCATGATCACGAAGTTGACGTGATGCATAAGATATTACCTTTCCATACTGCATCAAGACACACTCCAATCCTCTGCCTGAAGCGTCGTAATAAACTGTGAATCCTCCGGTCCCATCTGGAAGTGTGAGAATGGGAGCCGTTATCAAACCTCGCTTCAACTTCTCAAATGATTCCTGGTACTCTGCTGTCCAAGCAAACTGCACATTCTTGCGGGTCAACTGGGTCATTGGCGCCGAAATCCTTACAAAATTTAAAACGAATCGCCGGTAGTAGCCGGCTAATCCAAGGAAGCTGCGAACCTCTGCCGCTGAACTAGGTACTGGCCATGTCTCGATAGCCACAATCTTCTGGGGATCCACGTCCACTCCTCCTCGAGTAATGATGTGACCCAAGTACGAAATACGATCGAGCCAGAACTCGCATTTACTGAACTTGGCGTACAACTGATGCTCTCTAAGCGTCTGAAGGACGATCCTGAGATGCTGCTCATGCTCCGCTTCGCTCTTGCTGTAGACCAGGATATCATCTAGGAACACAATCACGAACTGATCCAAGTAAGGCATAAAAATACGATTCATGAGGTCCATGAATACAGCTGGCACATTGGTTGCTCCAAAGGGCATAACAAGGAACTCCCAATGTCCATACCTCGATCTAAATGCTGTCTTCGGGATGTCCTGCTCTCTGACTCTGATCTGGTGGTATCCTGACCGCAAGTCTATCTTCGAGAACACTGAAGCCCCTTTAAGTTGATCAAGCAAGTCATCTATCCTTGGGAGAGGGTATCTGTTCTTGATTGTCACTGAGTTCAAGGTATGATAATCTACACATAACCTGGATGTACCATCCTTCTTTTTTACAAGAAGCATCGGGGCTCCCCAAGGCGATCCACTTGCACGAATGAATCCCTTGGTCCTTAATTCTTCAATCATCTTGTACAAAATCTCCAACTCTGAAGGCGCCATCCTGTAGACTCTCTCTGATACTGGTAATGTCCTGAGGATCAAGTCGATAGTGAACTCAATCTCCCGCTCTGGCGGTATTCCTGGAAGTTCTTCTGGGAAGACATCTAGAAACTCTTCAACTATTCAGGGTAACTGCACTGCTGCTACTGCCATCCGCAATACTGGGGAAGATGGTTCCACTGCGCCTCTGGAAAATGAAAACTCTGGCTCACCTGGAATACTAAAGACCACCCTGCCAGCATGGCAGTCTATCCTAGCATACTGGTTCCTCAACCAATCCATGCCTAAGACTATATCATAGTCTGCCATAGGGAATTCTATAAATCTAGCGGGGAACTCTCTACCGCTAACTACGATCTGACACGAGGAAAATACTCGATCTACTCCCACAAGACCATTACCAGTAAGTATATTGAGCCTTACTGATAATGACTCGGACTCCAATCCTATCCTGTCGCGAATCGTGCAGACATGAATGAATGCGATGCACCAGAATCAAATAATACCAATGCTGAAGAGGAGTTGACGAGAATAGTACCTGCCACTACCTCACCTGGTGCAACTTCTTCTTCCATAGCCATTATCATGGCCTGACCTTGTCCTCTGGCTGCGGGTCCCCTCTGCTGGAAACCTCTCTGTCTACTCTGCACTTGAGTCTGGATATACTGCTGCTGGTTCTCCTGATGAAATGCCTGGGACTGAGGCAATAAGGGCCTCGGGTACTGCTATTGCTGCATAGGTGCTGGTCCCCTAACTGATGGACTGGTTAGGTTAGAAGAGGACGAACTTCCCCTATTCGGACAGGCCCCTATCTTGTGATCTGTCGCTCCATAAGCCAGGCACAATCCTTGCGCCCTACGACAATTTACCACTACATGGCCAGGCTTCCCACAATGAGAACATCCTATCGCGGAAGTCTGCTTCTGCTTCTGCGGGTATGTTGGGGTTGAATGCTGAACCGACGTCACTGAGGCCGCCTACCTCGGAGTTCTAATGGTCAAACTCCTAGCTGCCGGGGCTGGAGCTGATGATTGGTGCATCTGACTGTGGGACCGCTTCCTACCTTCGGTCCTATCCATAATCCTCTAGGAGGTGTACTCATGCCTCCTAGCTGCTCTCAAAACCGCATCGAACGTCTGGTGCTCGAACTGCTCGACTGCCAACAAGATCTCTAAATGCAATCCTTGCTGGAACTGCTGGACCCTATCAAACTCGGTCGCCACCAAGGTGGAGGCAAACCTACTGAGTCTAGAAAACTCAGATGCATAACCGTCGGCCATTCTGCCTTCTTGCTTCAAGTTGGTAAATCTCGTCTGTAGGTCGTACTGAGCTACAGCATCAAAATAATTCGTCTGGAATCTTTCTCTAAATACTGCCCAAGCAATGGGTGCCACTAATCCCATGGCTTGCGCTGCCCACCAACTGTGAGCTAAGTCCAGCAACTGTAGGTGTACCACCGCCACCTTCTCATTCTCAGGTGTCCTAGCTGCTTCCAGAATCACCTCGGTATCCTGAAGCCAAGCGTCCGCGGCAATCGCATCTTCGCTGCCGTCGAAGAATGGAGGGTTCAAGCGCTTGAAGCTGTTGGCCGCGCTGTTCCCTGGATGACCGCTTCTGGTCAAAGCATCCGCCACTACCTGGTGCAAGACGTCTCCTCGACGATCCTGGGAAGCTATCAAGGTCCTGATGAGACCTACCAAGGTGCCATCGTCAAGGTCTGCAGGCTGGACGGACCGAACTGGGGGTTCTCCTCCGGGAGGTACAACTCTGGAGGCTACTCCGGAATGCTGGACTTGATCTCCGGGCTACTGGTCCACGGGAAGTGCTCTACCTTGCTGATCGACGGGGTCAGGTGCAGTGCCGCTGAAGAAGACGTCACAGGGAAAACAATAAGGAAGGACCAGGACAGATCAACGATTCAAGCATATGATCAGGGCAAAATCCAGAGATTTAGAGGATATGAATGGAGATCAAGGACGAGTACTGATTGAGACATCTATCGGTAAACCCTCACATATCTTGAATACCAAGACCTGCATGGGCCACCACTTAAACCATGTCACGCCCTAGAACCAGAATACTGGAGAGCGGGGGCGTACATAGCCAGCTACGTATATTGAAATGAAATCCACCTCGCTATACGGTCACGGCTGTCTAGATATGAGGGTTTACTACAGGCCAACAGTCTCTTAAGGTCAAGCCTATTATCTCAATCACAAACAAATAATATAATTGCAAGATGTTAGACCACCGAATATACAATAAAAGGCGTCCCAAATATTACATATTCAGCTGATCATGAAGCTAGTCATACAAAATGCGAGGACTAGCAAGAGTTAAGTCATACATGATCAACCCTAGGATTTGTTAATCATGTTACAGCCCGTAGGCAGACAGTAAGTAAATGTGCATCGAGCTAACAGGTGCTCGTCGGCTAAACGCCTCATAAGAATAATTTTACAATAGAGTGAGCGAAACAAAATAGAAAACCCACTCGTAGCCCGGGTTTCTTCTAGTCGCCACCATCGGGCTGGAGGTTCGGTAGATCCTCGGGTGCTGCTCCAAAATCTGGCCACACAAAACCAGCTGGGTCAAACCCCAGAAAGAGCAAGTGCCACAAAGGAGGCCACAAAATAAGAACAAAAGCCAGCATATCAGAACATAAGAAAATGGAAGAAAAGAACAAGTAATAAAAGTTTCGCAGGATAATAAATAACTAGGGACATAGAACCATTCTGGGAGCCAGATTACAACCCGTAAACCAAACAAGGACCGGGGTTGTAACCCTTCGCCTGAATAGCCCTTGTCTCTGTCTATTTATTGTTAAAGATAAGTAAAACAAACATGCTCAGGAGGAACCAGGTACTGGAACTAGACAAGACTTAGACAGAGCTAGACAACATCCATTCACAAGCGGCCAAGCAATTACTACGGCTTACTACTTTAACTAACTAGGGTTATCACAGGCCTAATTACTAACAAGATGCAGTGAGAATTTCCCAGTCCCAAGCCCTGCAGACTATCTAGTTACCCTTTCGCAGGTTGAGAGTATGGTTGGGTACATCGCCCAGGAGACGATATACCCTTAGGTGACTTAGAGGTGCAGCACATGACAGTGTGCTGGAAATGTGCTCTACTCGTCGGCAAGCTACAAGTCCATTAAGGCGCCTAGATAACGAGATTACTTATGACTGGAAATTCTCCATGTTCTAGTTCGATCTAATCATTAGCCTAATCCAATTTGGTATGAGTCCCTGGCCGTGGTACCCAGGGAGTCACGCCCTAGACATGATGCAAGACAAGATAAGTAGATTTGCACAAGCAACAAGAAAGAATACCCACGGTGTCTGGGGCAAGCCAAGTTAAGCTATCAGGTTATCAAGTCAAGTCAAGTCAGGAGTGCGCCACGGCGGGCCACTATCAAGATATCAAGTTACCGGAGATTAATTACAGGTCGCAGGTTACAAGTTAAAAGCCATAAGTTACAGGCACCCAACAAGTTACTGTCTAAAATCTGAGAAAGCTAGCCATAAATTAAATACAGAAAATCGTGTCAAGGCGTGCCGGGTCAAGTCAAGTCGTGCTGTGGGCAAGAAATCTCAGAAAAACACAATTCAACAAGAGAAGGCAAGGACCAAGGGAAACCAAAGGGACACCATGGCACAAGGTGTGCTAGATCAAGGGGCAGCCCAAGGGCGCGGCCAAGTGTGCAGGGGCCAATGCGCCAGAGGCGCAGGGTCCAGGTGCGCAGGGGGCCGAGGTCGCAGGGGCCAATGGCGCAGCGGTCGATGGCGCGGGGGCCGATGGTGCAGCGGCCAATGGCGCAGGGGCCATGGACGCAGGGGCCGAGGGTGCAGCGGCCAATGGCGCAGGGGCCGATGGCGCAGGGGCCGATGGCGCGGGGCTGAGGGCACAGCGGCCAATGGCGCAGGGCCGATGGCGCAACGGCCGGTGGTGCGGGGCCGATGGCGCAGGGACCATGCTCAATCGGGCAGCGGCCAGGCGCAAGGGCGCGCGCGAAAGCGGGAAAGGGCTGCGCGGTCAGCGACCAGCGCTAAAGAGCGCGACACGGGGGAGGGCAGCACTGCGCTAAACAGCGCGGCTGGAGGGGTCTTCTTCTCCAAACCGAGGGAAACTCCAAGAACTCCAAAAATTCCAATCTTAATATCTAGGCCAAATCAAAAGCAAATCTAGATTTTTAAAGTTCTAACTTAAGTAAAATTGAATTCTCTTCCACATGGAAGCCTCAAAACACGAAAAAATCTAAGTTAAATAGATCAAAACCATGTAAATCCAAAAATAGGGAAAACTTAGATCTAGAACAATAGAGACCCCAAATCACAAAATACCAAGTTCTAATGTTGCTCTCCATGGCCTAATCTAGCTAATGGACAAATAAAATTGGTTCCTTATTTGTTGTCAAGGTGCACTTGCCTATGGTGTTGGTGGAGGAAGGAGGAAGGAGGAAGAAAAAGATGGAGAAATAAATAGAAATTATGGAGGAGAGAGAAAGGTTGGTGGGGATTTAATGAGGGTGGTTGTGGTGGAATGAGGGTGGAGGTTAGCTAAGGTGTTCCAATGTATATTAAACCAAACCATCTTTCTCTTCCATAAAATAAAACCAAGCCAGGTCCAAAACCCATAATACGAGAAAACCCAAAATTCCACAAGTCGAGAAAAAAATAAAATACCAGCCAAAATCCAATTACAAGTAAAAATACGAAATACGGGAAGAGAGGGTGACATTACATGGTCGCGGATGCGACATGATAGGTACATTGGGTGGGGAGAACATTTCCTTGTCGTATGGGCTTCGATTGCACTTCTGTCATGACCCGCACCCGCTTTTCGGATACGAGACGTGTCCAAGCCAGCCTACACTGCAGAGTCGGCGGTAGAACCCTGTCAAGCCCGCAAGAAATAAATGCTCAAAATAAACTTTATTGCTCATTCACATTTCTAAATTTATAACAATATTTAAAATTAAAGAAAATACAAAGTTCTCATAATTCATAAAAATGATACAACTGCTATCTATTTCTAGGTTTCTATCTGCAAGTACACCGGTATCTCCCAATGCTAAATGAAGCCACAACTAACCTGAAAAATGTTGGTTTCCAGTCAGGAATGGAACAAGTACACAAATCGACGTCAATGCAAAAAACACAATAGAATTAACAAGACATGAAAATAACATATGAGAGATGAAAACTAGAAAGTAACTGATACCATGGCAAGCGGTGAAGAAAACAAGGAATCAAAAAAAATACAACTACCTACGTGATTTGAAATATCCTTTTGGACATGTGAACGGCTAAGGGATAAATACGGCACCCTGCACGTGTCGTGCGCAGCTGCTATCAGTTAAGATTAGACATATTAGGATGGGTATGGGGTAGTTCACATGTGTACTAAGATATTTCTCCGTCCAGCTAGTACTCATGGAATCAGGTCGCAAGCATGGTAATCATGAGAATGACAATCAAGAATATATAATAAATCCATGATACTAATCTCCGTGTGACGAGCATGTAAAAATGTAGCAAGATATATGTATAAACATGAAATGAAAAGACTATTATGAATCAAAAGCAATCAGAAAGTGCACTTGCCTGAGGTCCTTTGCTGGTGAAACCGACAATAATATACTACTCAGTGAGCCACAACAGTCAAACTCGTACAACAGTCTTCAGATGCTGAAATAGACATTACCAACATTCTCAAAATAGTCAAATTAGTTAGGATTGCCTGTCCTTAAGTCCAATTTTGGACACAGGAGAAAAATGGTAATTTTGGGTCAAAACGGTATACGCCGTTGGACCCGCTTTGCACCGAAAAGTGTGCCAGAGTCAAAGGTCTCTAAAGTTGTCAAACTACATGTCTACAGGTCCAATTTTTCGATACGAATCCAACCGTATGTCTAAAGTTGGATTCTGGCAGGCCGTGCACAAAATCATCCATTGAATTGGACCGTAGGGCCCACAAAATGGTGATCAGATCAACTGTCTCAGAATCGGACCAAACTTGGCATACAAGACCAGAAAAATGATACGGTCCTGTTGGCATAAGTTTTATCTCGATCAGACGAATGTGCACAAAGTAATTGAGAAATTTGCACAGAGGTCGATACGGTGAATTTCGACGGATACGTATCAAATTCGTTGCGCACACGCGACCAATTTAAATTCCGTCAAAGCCCACACGTCCACGAAGCCATTACGCACCTTTCGATGCTTTCGGTTCGCAACCACGTCGCCCGGATTGGCGGGACGCACATTGGATCAGAAGAATTTCTAGTTTTTAAAACAGTTTTGCCAAGTTTTTCCTAATTTTCAAATTAATTTTTAACAAAAATACCAACCAGAAATTAAATTAAAAATAGGGTCTCAATCTCAGTTATGTTGTCTACAAGGCTGTTCAAGCAGTTTTCCAAGTTTTACGATATCCTGGTCGTAATCGACCGCCAACTTTGGATTTTGGGACAGTTTCTAAAACCAGAAATCGAGATTTTTCTCAGTTTTGGAACTCGTTTTTCATCGCGTATGAAGCAAATTAATTCAAACTATTTGAAGGGCGTTGTAGAGGGTAGGGTTGTCGACGTACCTGACCAACCCGTTCGTAAAACGGCGGAGTAACGACGGACAAATTACGTCTCGAACTGGCGCATCTGCAGCCGTCGATGCTGTGTCCTGCTGTTCGTGTGCGTGCACGCGGCCGGCCGAATCCGGCTATGCACGGTGGTGGCGCCGATGGCTGAGGGTGCGAGCGGGGGTGGCGGCGTCGTGGAGTTAGGGTTCTTGAGTACTTTTTTCTCTCGATCTCTCTCTATCTCTTATATATTGAATACGTATGCGTAAATAGAATGGGGGGGTGTCGGCTAGGTTTGGGATTGCTTTGCATGTGGCCGGGCCTGGGCTTGCTGCTGCTTTGGGTTTTTGGTTTTATCTCTTATTATTTTTTTCTTTTCTTTTTTCTTTTTTATTTCCTTTATCTTTTCTTTAGCAACAACTAATGTATATATATATATATATATATATATATATATATATATATATATATATATATATATATTTTATATATATATATATATATATATATATATATATATATATATATATATATATATATAAATTTTTTTTATTTTTTTATATATATATTATATATATATATATATATATATATATATATATTTTTATATAAATATATATATATATATATATATATATATATATATATATATATATATATATATATATATATATATATATACACCTATATACACCTATATACATATATTTATACATTTATACATACAAACACACATATATAATATATATATATATATATATATATATATATATATATATATATATATATATATATATATATATTGTCATACCCAGTCCCAAAATACTTGGGACTAGATATGTATAATACCAGCTGTATACATACGAGTAAATATACGGCTAGTATATATACATAAGCTGTAAATGTAGAAAGCCAAGACACTAAATCTCATCCACAAAGATAAATAATAATATAAAAGCAACTTAGAGTTTGTCATGTATACAATCATTGGGCGGAGACAAAGTCCACTACCAACTAATTTAAATAGAGAAGAAATATACAAAGAAAGTGATTGGTCGAGCGGAGCAAATGACGAGTCCAAAAGCAGTCATCACGAAGGAAGGAATGGCCTTAGCTAGAACACATGCAATACATCACGAAACACACACCTGGAGAGATAACCAGGTCCTCAGAGGGACGTAACAAGACACATAATATCATGCTGATAAACTGAATAAATAAGCTCAAAAGAAAAGTATGCATGAGTAAAGGTTCCTACCCATTCTAGGTGATATGCACTTTGAGGATAACGTTCTACGCAAGGACTGTAGGCTCAGCAGAGTAAATAAAGAGTGGCAGTAAGTAGCGCTCATCCGAGTCACTATCGGCCTTGGACAGAAGGTAGTGCTCATAAGAGTCACCCTCGGCCCAAAATGTGTGTAAAAATAAAATGTAGCCCCTACGCTAATAACTGTCCCCTTCCCCCAATGATACTATACATGGGTCGTCTCCACGATACTGTTTAATCCTTAATAATCGCCAAGTCTTCTACACAATCTATTGACAGTTATATCCTAACGCACGGCCTGTATGCACCGATGTACGGTCGATACGCAAGTCCGAAGCTATATACGACTCACCACTCACACACAATCCGTGGCACATCATGACAGTTTATGAGATGCACATACGGTGGCCCTTAATTCTAAGCCAATTGCATAAAATATAATAATTTGCATCTATATATAATTTTGAAAGAACAACATAAAGAAAAAGTATACATGATATTGAGCAAGAAATTAAACAGTAAAGGCAAGGTGTCTTGCCTGATGTGTCGCCTTGTGTGGTACAATAATCCGACAAGTTTCGAGTGTCCAATAGTCATGGTTGATTGGTAAAGTCGCAAGGAGAAATAAGGATATCAGATTAGTCAGGATTTGTGATGATGACAAAGAGAAAATTTTGCGTAAATGAATACATATACTATTTTTGGAAAGTATTCTATATTACTTAAAAATATATTTTATTAGTTAAAATAATTTTGATGAATAAAATATTAGGAAATTTTTGTATAAATTTGAAACTACTATTTAGTTATAAGGTTGATCAGACCGTAGTACATCGATTCTGATTGGATAATATGTTAATGGGCGTCCCCAATAAACATACGTCTTGAACCAAGCTCGATAAAAGAGTAAGCTTGCAAAAACAAGGCTGTAATAGCAGCGTTGGTCAAGATAGTCAAGATACAAGCATGCGAGATTTTTGGAAGGAGGAATAAGTAATTCAAGTTTTGAGAGAATCAAATCCTTACCTGGTGTTCTTGCCTATACAGTCATCCTACTATCTTCTTATCCTTAACGCCTTGGTCGACTAATGGTTTATGGACCTCTAGATTCTGTATTCTAGGTAAACCTATTAATATCAGTCAACTACTTCGTCAATAGATCACAAGGACCACGGAAGGCTAGGTCGGGGGATACACTACCCAACTTACAGAACTTTCACTAGTATTGGTTTTGGATCTTATAGGACAAACATGCTGTTGGCACATTTTATTTTGAGTAATTAACAGCATCTTCGTAGTTTTAGTCTTTTGCTCTTCAGATTCTAATTCTCTCAGAAGATCAAGGACTTTCTGATTTCTTGAAGACTGTGGCGTTCACCGGCATTCCCTGCATAAAGTCGGCGTCTTCATGCTTAGTGTTTTCGAGTCTGTACTGGTCTAGGTATTTCTGTAAACACTAAAGGATGGATGATAACTTAAAGCACAAATCGAAAATCAAGTTATTCAGAGCGGCATACCGGCGGTATGCTCCGGCATACCGGCGGTATACCGTTCTTGTGTCCAGAAAAGTTTCTGTGACAAAAAGCGGCATACCGACGGCATGCTACGGCATACCGGCGGTATACCGTTTTCGTGTCCAGAAATGTTTCTGTGACAATAAGCGGCATACCGACGGCATGCTTCGGCATACCGGCGGCATACCGCTTTCTGTGTCCAGAAAGTTGCTGTCTCGAATTGTCGGCATACCGACGGCATGCTGCGGCATACCGGCGGCATGCCGTTTCCTAGCAACACAATAGATGCTGTGATTTATTGTCGGCATACCGACGGTACGCTACGGCATACCGGCGGCATGCCGTTTCTTATAGCTCTAAAACTTTCTGTGACTTTAGTCGGCATACCGACGGTATGCTCCGGCATACCGGCGGTATACCGAATTTCGAATAATCTGCTTTTCGATTTGGTCTGACATGCATTAATGGCCGCATTTAATGCTCTTGAACGGTCATAAATATGACCGTTACTATTTGGCCGGCATACCGACGGCATGCCGCGGCATACCGACGGCATGCCGGTCTGCGTACACTCAGAAGCATTAAATGCCACCCACTCTTGGTTTTCTTATAAAAGGAAGCTCTCTCTCTCTTGAGCTTTCTAACCAACTCTTCCATAAATTTTTCAACAACCAAGTGCTCCACCATTAATACTCTCTCAAAGCTTTTCATTGTCATCCTCTCCCAAAGTGCTAGAGTATTAAAGAGTTGTACATTTCGATCTTCACGTGTTAGAAGATCAGCAAGTTCTCATTCTCTTTTGTTTGAAGTTGGCGAGCCTTCGTAAGAAAACTCGTGTGTAGAAGTTGGCGAGTCTTCGGATCCAAACTCGTGTTGAAGTTGGCGAGTTCTTCGGATCCAAACTCGTGTGTACTATTTGCATAATAGTGGATTAAAGCCGGAGAGAGTTCCGGGACTGGATTGCCTCAAAAGAGGATACCAGGATACATCCTTGCGTTTGCGTTTGATCTTTCTACTATTTACTCTTTATTGCATCATTTGTTATAGTTTATTTTTTATTTCCCTATTCACCCCCCTCTAGGGTTCTACAATTGGTATCAGAGCTTTGTTCTCTTGATTTGGATTTACACCCCTGAGTGATCCATGGCCTCTAACCCTAGCATCAACACGTTTCACAATGAGGGACACTCCACAAATAGGCCTCCCCTATTTGATGGTACCAACTATAACTATTGGAAGATTAGGATGGGCATTTATCTCAAGTCCATAGATTTCGATTTATGGGATTGCGTGATAAATGGCATCCCTACTCCTTCCAGAGCTATAGAGGATATTGCTTCTGACACCCTTCGGGAAACACTCACTGAAAACATCAAGAAGCTTGCTTGTCGAGATGCCAAGGCAATGAACGCTCTTTACTGTGCTCTCGACAGTAGTGAATTCAATCGAATCTCTACTTGCAAGACTTCCAATGAAATTTGGAAGTTGCTTGAAGTTACACACGAGGGGACTTCACAAGTGAAGGAATCTAAGATCAGTAGACTCACGCAAGAATATGAGTCTTTTAAAATGAAGCATGATGAATCTATTGCTAGCATGTTTACTCGCTTTGGTGATATTATTAACCCTCTCTCTTCTCTTGGAAAGGAATATCCCGCTCATGAAAAGATAAGGAAGATTCTTAGAGGTTTGACGAAAGCTTGGAGTCCTAAAGCTACCGCAATCATTGAGGGGAACGATCTTACCGTCATGAACCTAGAGACCCTCATGGGTAAGCTGATGACTCACGAGCTTGACATGAAGGATCAAGAGGAATCCTCCATTCAAGAGAAGGAGAAGGAGAAGACCAAAGAAAAGGAAAAGACTCTTGCTCTCAAAGCTTCAAGGTCCTACTCCAAGGATAGCTCCGACGACAATGAGTCGGACAACGATGAAGAAATAGCTCTCACAGCTAAGCACTTCAGGAAGTTCTTAAAGTTCAACAAGGCCAACCGCTCTAGACGGGACAATGAAGATGACCCGGCATGCTATCAATGCAGAAGACCCGGACACATCAAGAGGGATTGTCCGATGGTACGAAAAGATTCAAGCAAGTACGAGAAGCCAAGCAAGGAAAGCTCGTCCTCCAGAAAGTTCGCCAACACTAGCATTTGGTGTGAAAGCGACGCAAGCGACTCCGACAATGACAAGGAGTGCAAACACAATGCCAACGTCTGTCTCATGGCAACCGATGAGGTACTTGATGATTTTTCCTTAAACACTCTTACCTATGATGATTTGGAGAAAGCCATTCTTGAGTTACATGAAGAACACAAAGGTGTTCGAAATAAATATAAGAAATCTCTTAAGGAGGTCGAGGCTCTTCAACTTGAAGTAGAGAGGCTCTCAAGCATCATTAGTGATGTGAAGGGAAAATCTCCTATTTCCGACACGGATGAAGTGGAGTCTTTGAGACTAAAACTTCAAGAATCTCTTGACATCATCAAGAAAAAGGATGATGAGATTCAATCCATGAGAAGCTCTTATGAGTTTGCCATGCGCAAATGTCAAGATGCAAATAGAAGAGAATATTCCACTTCTATTAAGTATAATGATCTTCTTACACGGAGTAAGAATTCTAGTAATAAGAATTCCACTCACATGCATGCTCCTAGACCTCCCCACACTCATCACAATGCTAGGCATAACCATTACATGAACACTACACACAACTCCTCTTCTAACACTAGAAAAGGACCTTTTGTTAAAAAGAAAACTTCTCATCATGCATTTTTCTATCATCATAACACTCATGGCAGAACATCTCACACTAGAGACTCACATATGCACAACACTCACACTTCTTCTTTTAGATCTTCCTTAATGTGCAATTATTGTGGGTTGCTTGGTCATACTTCTAATTTTTGTTATACAAGAAAACAAGTTGACATGAGAGTTCTTAAATGGGTTCCTAAGACTAACACTCAAGGACCCATAAGATCATGGGTACCAAAATGTTCATCTTCAACTTATGTTATAGGTGACGAATCCTTCTCATGCTAGAAGCAAGTGGATTCTCGATAGCGGTTGTTCACGGCACATGACCGGTGATGCTTCACTTTTTACAACGCTATCGATGAAGAAGGAAGGACATGTCTCCTTCGGTAACAATCTAAAAGGTTATATTATTGGAAATGGTAATATCGGTTCTCCTCCTTTTCCTTGTATCAATAATGTATGTCTTGTCACTAATCTTAAGCATAACCTCCTTAGTATTAGCCATCTCACCGATAATGGCTATGATATCAAGTTTGTTAAACTCAAATGCTACATTACCGATAGCTCCAATGGAACTATTGTGTATGAAGGCATTAGAGAAAACAATATTTATGTTCTTTATCTTGTTGAAGGTACTAACAATGACAGGTGCCTAGTTGCAAAGAACGATGAGAGTTGGCTTTGGCACATGAGGCTTGGACACGCTAACATGGATACCATCTCTCGTCTCGCCTCCAAGAAGCTTGTACGAGGACTTCCTAGCATCCCCTTCAAGAAGGATATGGTTTGTGAAGAATGCGAGAAAAGTAAGTTGACCAAGTCATCTTTCAAATCCATCAACTCTGTGAGTACCACAAGACCCCTTCAACTTATTCATATGGATCTTTTCGGGCCTAGTAGAGTAGCTAGCCTTGGTGGCAAACTCTATGCCTTTGTTTTAGTTGATGATTTTTCAAGATTTACTTGGGTTATTTTTCTTGCTTGCAAAAGTGATACTTTTCGTGAATTTGTTGCTTTTTGTAATCGTGTTCAAAATGAGAAAGGCTTTTCTATTAACAAAATTAGGAGTGATCATGGAGGTGAATTTGATAATGTTGATTTCAAAAGATTTTGTGAAAAGAATGGTTTTGGACATGACTTTGCTTGTCCCCGTACTCCTCAACAAAATGGTGTTGTGGAGAGAAAGAATAGAACCCTTGGCGATATGGCCCGGGTCATGTTAAACCAATATAAGCTCCCTCAATATTTTTGGGCGGAAGCCGTTAATACGGCGTGTCATGTTATTAATAGGGTCTTAATTAGACCTATTACTAAGAAGACCCCTTATGAGCTTTGGTTTAACAAAATTCCTTCTATTGAATATTTCAAGGTTTTTGGTTGCAATTGTTTTATTTTGAATACCAAGGATAACCTAGGCAAGTTTGAAGAAAAAGCCTATGAAGGAATATTCCTTGGATACTCTACTCATAGCAAAGGTTTTCGTGTTTTTAATAAAAGAAGTCTTGTTGTCGAAGAGTCAATCAATGTCTCTTTTAATGAACTCAACTCTTCTACATTCTCCTCCTCCGAGGATATTGATGACATCTCGTTTGGATTGGAGAACTCCTCTATTGAAGATCGTCCTTCTTCATCTCACAATGAAGTTGTGACCCCATCAAAAGAGTCTCCTCCTCTCGAGCCTCCTCCAAAGGATCTCCCAAGAGAATGGAGATTTGTCACCAATCATCCTAAGGAGCTCATCATTGGGGATCCTTCCTCAAGTGTTAGCACAAGATCTGCCACTCGTGATCTTTGTGCCAATGTGGCTTTCATCTCTCAAATAGAGCCTAAAAATGTTCATGATGCTTTTCTTGACGAATTTTGGATGATAGCTATGCAAGAGGAGCTTAATCAATTTGAGCGTAGCAAGGTTTGGGAACTTGTTCCAAAACCTAGCAATCATCCCATTATTGGAACTAAATGGGTGTTTCGCAACAAGCTAAATGAAGATGGGTTAGTGACTCGTAACAAAGCCCGATTGGTTGCCCAAGGCTATAACCAAGAGGAAGGCATTGACTACGACGAAACCTATGCTCCGGTTGCACGTCTTGAATCCATTCGTATGCTTTGTGCCTTTGCTTGCTTTAATGACTTTAAGCTATTTCAAATGGATGTTAAGAGTGCTTTTCTTAATGGTATTATTAAGGAGGAAGTTTATGTTAAACAACCTCCCGGTTTTGAAGATTTTCAATTTCCTGACCACGTTTTCAAACTTCATAAAGCCCTTTATGGCCTCAAACAAGCTCCACGTGCTTGGTATGAGCGTCTTAGCTCTTTTCTTGTGTCTCACAATTTTTCAAAGGGAAAAGTTGACACCACACTTTTTATTAAATCCCATGATGGGACTCTCTTATTGGTTCAAATTTATGTGGATGATATTATTTTTGGTTCTACTAACAACACACTTTGTGTAGAGTTTGCCAAAGTTATGCAGGAAGAGTTTGAAATGAGTATGATGGGAGAACTCTCCTTCTTCTTGGGGTTACAAATCAAGCAAGGACCTAAAGGAACCTTCATCAATCAAGCGAAATATACTAGGGACCTCCTCAAGCGTTTCGACTTTGACTCATCCAAATCAATGAGGACCCCTATGGCTACAACGACCAAGCTTGACAATGATGAAGATGGCACATCGGTCGACATTCGTAAGTATAGAGGTATGATCGGTAGCTTACTTTATTTAACGGCTAGCCGTCCGGATATCATGTTTAGTGTCTGTTTGTGTGCACGATATCAAGCCAATCTAAAGGAATCACATTTGAGTGCCGTCAAGCGCATTTTTCGTTATCTCAAAGGCACCATTAACATGGGTCTTTGGTATCCGAAATCCTCATCCTTTGAGCTTCACGGCTTTTCGGATGCGGATTTTGCCGGATGCAAGATTGACCGAAAAAGCACTAGTGGCACATGTCAATTCCTCGGGAAGTCCTTGGTATCGTGGTTTAGTAAGAAGCAAAACTCTGTCGCTCTCTCAACCACTGAGGCAGAGTATATTGCGGCTGGTTGTTGTTGTGCACAAATTCTTTGGATGTCACAAACACTTTTAGATTATGGTATTTCTCATTCTTGCACCCCTATTAAATGTGATAACACTAGCTCTATCAATCTCACGAAAAACCCGATTTGTCACTCACGCACGAAGCACATTGAAATTAGACACCATTTTCTTCGTGACCATCAACAAAAAGGAGATATCCATCTTGAATTTATTGATACTACCTATCAATTAGCCGACATCTTCACTAAGCCCCTCCCGGAAGATCGCTTCTCTTTCCTTTGCCGTGAACTAGGCATTTTATCCTTTGATCCCTAACCGTTTCTCGTTCGGCACACCGACGGTATACTGCGGTATACCGGCGGCATGCCGTTTTTCGAAGCAGAATTAGGTTCTGTTTCGATCTTCGGCATACCGTCGGTACACTACGGCATACCACCGGCATGCCGTTTTTCGAACCAGAATAACGTTCTGTTTCGTTCTTAGGCATACCGGCGGTATACTCCGGCATACCGACGGCATACCGGACGACTGCGGACAGGACACAAACTCTGAGCTGGGCCCCACCTTTTTCTCTATCTCCTTTATTCCTTCCATCATATCTTTCCATACTATCTTTATTCCCTCTCTCCCATCACTTCCATCCTTAACTACCCATCTCCTCACCTCCCCTCCTATTAATTACCTCTCTTATCACTTCCCTCTTTTCTCTCCTCTTTTTATTACCCTCATTAACTTCCCATCCTCCCTTCACCTTCCCCATTTAACACTCCTCTACAACCGTTCCCCCCTCCCCCCCTTTTTCTTTTTTCAAATTTCATCTCTTCATCTTCCCTCTCTCCTTTACATACCATCCTTTCTTCCTCCTCCTCTCTACTCCTTCCTTCTCCACTACATAGCTCTGCTCCTCTCTCATGGCAAACCCAAAGCGCCCCCGATCCTCCTCCACAATGTTCAACCCGTTCGTTCCGGTGGCGCTTCCCTCCGGCTATGACCAACGCGTCTTCTCCAACGCCTTGGCGGCCGAGCTTTGGTTCCAACACTTCGCCAACCACAACGTCTTCAAAGGACGGGCCATCAACTGGAACCTCTTCCCCGGTCACGTCCCTTTGTTTGACGATGCCGGTCTCTCCTCTCTTCTTCGGCGCCAAATCCCTGTCTACCCGGCTGCCGTCCGTCTATTCTACTGCAACATGAGACCGGATGACGACGACCCTTCCGCCATCCAATCTATGGTGAATGACCGCCACTTCCGTCTCACCTCTAAGGAATTGGGGGCTATCTTGGGCGTCCCGGACAGAGGTGATGCGTTACCTCTTTTGGGAGCTCTCACCTCCTCGGCGGCATCACCCTTCGACGAATTCTGTCGCATCATCTGCAAGGGTCCCAACCCTCCCGCCATCCCGGCACTCTCCGTCCAGCTGGAGCCGTTTTACTACGAGCTCCACCGTATCGTGTGCCACACTCTGTTTCCAAAGGGCGGGAACTATGACGCCATCACTGGTGACGCTCTTGTTCTCATGTACCATCTCTATGCCCGGAAGCGTTTCTCCTTCCCCAAGACTCTTCTTCTGCAATTCCGGCGTACCATGCCTACGGGGAAGCAGAACCTCCTCTATGGTTCCTTCATCACCTTACTCATGGAGGCCAAACAGGTTGACTTGTCTCTCTGTTCCTCGGATGGGGTCCCCTCTTTTCTGGCCGTCTCCCGTACCCTTGCTGGCGGCTCTTCTTCCCGTGCTTCCTCCTCCCAGGAGCAACCGGGTTCCACTCCTGCTGCCCCTGCATCTACCCCTCCATCTACGGGCCGCTATATGCCACTTACTCACCACCACTTTGATCTGAGGATGGCCCAGGCGGAGGAGCAGATGCGGACCCACACTCGTGGACTTGGCGCCCTCATCCAGTCTCGCTTCCACGATCAGGGCTACTTCATCCAGCGCACTCTCCAAGACCGGGATGCCTTTCTGGATCTTAATCTTCAGGATCCCATGTACACGGCCCCGCGTTTCTCTGACCCCAATGCCTACGGGTTTATGTACCCGGACGGCATTGATCCTTTTGGCGCCCTCCAGCAGGCTCAGGATGATGATGGTGATGATGATCCGGCAGAGGATTAGGGATGGTTCTCCTTTGGTGATGGTCTCAGTGGTTTAGTGGTTCTTGTTTTTATGTGTTGTTTGTTTGTCTTTTGTGGTCCTTCGGGGACCGGTGTGGTTGTTTCTTGCTCTTTGCAGTCCTTCGGGGACTTTATCCTTGTTTGTCTCAAGTGTCCGGCTCTCGTAATGGAGAGTCTTTATGTTCTTTTTCTCTGCTTTGTATGGGTCAAGCATGTATGTTAACTTTTCCTTCAATATATTCCTGCATGCTTTTATCACTCTTCTCGTATTTTTACATTTATATGTGCACTGTTTACTTTAGTTATCCCCATCTTTGAATAAGTGACAAAGGGGGAGAAATCGTATTGAGGGGGAGCTGTCTACCTACGGGGGAGATACTCCCTGAAGATGCTATCTCTCTATTTTGTCAATTATCAAAATGGGGGAGTTTGTTGGCACATTTTATTTTGAGTAATTAACAGCATCTTCGTAGTTTTAGTCTTTTGCTCTTCAGATTCTAATTCTCTCAGAAGATCAAGGACTTTCTGATTTCTTGAAGACTGTGGCGTTCACCGGCATTCCCTGCATAAAGTCTGCATCTTCATGCTTAGTGTTTTCGAGTCTGTACTGGTCTAGGTATTTCTGTAAACACTAAAGGATGGATGATAACTTAAAGCACAAATCAAAAATCAAGTTATTCAGAGCGGCATACCGGCGGTATGCTCCGGCATACCGGCGGTATACCGTTCTTGTGTCCAGAAAAGTTTCTGTGACAAAAAGCGGCATACCGACGGCATGCTACGGCATACCGGCGGTATACCGTTTTCGTGTCCAGAAATGTTTCTGTGACAATAAGCGGCATACCGACGGCATGCTTCGGCATACCGGCGGCATACCGCTTTCTGTGTCCAGAAAGTTGCTGTCTCGAATTGTCGGCATACCGACGGCATGCTGCGGCATACCGGCGGCATGCCGTTTCCTAGCAACACAATAGATGCTGTGATTTATTGTCGGCATACCGACGGTACGCTACGGCATACCGGCGGCATGCCGTTTCTTATAGCTCTAAAACTTTCTGTGACTTTAGTCGGCATACCGACGGTATGCTCCGGCATACCGGCGGTATACCGAATTTCGAATAATCTGCTTTTCGATTTTGTCTGACATGCATTAATGGCCGCATTTAATGCTCTTGAACGGTCATAAATATGACCGTTACTATTTGGCCGGCATACCGGCGGTATGCCGCGGCATACCGACGGCATGCCGGTCTGCGTACACTCAGAAGCATTAAATGCCACCCACTCTTGGTTTTCTTATAAAAGGAAGCTCTCTCTCTCTTGAGCTTTCTAACCAACTCTTCCATAAATTTTTCAACAACCAAGAGCTCCACCATTAATACTCTCTCAAAGCTTTTCATTGTCATCCTCTCCCAAAGTGCTAGAGTATTAAAGAGTTGTACATTTCGATCTTCACGTGTTAGAAGATCAGCAAGTTCTCATTCTCTTTTGTTTGAAGTTGGCGAGCCTTCGTAAGAAAACTCGTGTGTAGAAGTTGGCGAGTCTTCGGATCCAAACTCGTGTTGAAGTTGGCGAGTTCTTCGGATCCAAACTCGTGTGTACTATTTGCATAATAGTGGATTAAAGCCGGAGAGAGTTCCGGGACTGGATTGCCTCAAAAGAGGATACCAGGATACATCCTTGCGTTTGCGTTTGATCTTTCTACTATTTACTCTTTATTGCATCATTTGTTATAGTTTATTTTTTATTTCCCTATTCACCCCCCCTCTAGGGTTCTACACATGCATTTTCCTATCTTCTATAGTATCCCACTACAAGAAAAATGATTTTTTCCATCATTTTATAAACGTTGGAAAATAGGTGAAAAACGTTGGCATATGTATTCTCGACGTTTGTTCAACGTTTTCGACAAAAGTTGTCGTTGTCCTAGTTGGGAATTTACGATGTTTCAGATAAACGTCGGTATAGGCAAAGACAACGTTTGCAGCAACCTTTAATAAACGTCGAAAATTGTGCAACAATGGGTAAAAATTTCCAACGCTTCAACAAAAATGTCAAAAATTGGACTAGTTTTCTAACCTTTTACAAAAACGTTGGGATTTGCTTTCCCAAACTTTTTCCAATAATTTCCAACGTTTTAACAAAAATGTCGGTATAGGTAAAGCCATTTTAAAAAAAATTGAATATACAAAAATATCGGTATAGGTTTAACTTCCAAACCATTACAAAGTCGATGTCGTAGATCTTCGAATCAATATTATTTGCCATGCATTATATTCAACCAACTTCCCAATGAGTAATTAATTTCAATACAAGAAATTTGGGTTTTCCCAACATTTTATAAATTTTTTGACATATATATAAAGAGTCATCAAGAATACATAAATGTATTATCTGTACAGCCAATCAACCAACCCAAAATATTAATATAACAACATTTAATCCAAAATATTATCTAAGTGCAATAAGCCTATCTTTGTTCATTCTTCCAAATACTCGAAGTTTATTCAAAATAGGTCATCATGAATGCGCATAGTTGAATTAATTATCCATGTACACGACCACGACCTGTAAAAAATAAAATAAAAGATAAGTATTAAAATTAGAACATACAAGTCAAAAATGAATTTTTTAAGACTTATGGCGCAAACCTTCTCATCTAGTAATTAAGTTCTTTTTCACCCCTCTTCACTGCTATGAGATCCTGCAATTAATAAACATAATAGAAAATAAAACAAGATGTCTCTAAATAAGAAAAATCAAACAAGATGCATCAGTAATCTGTAATATATATGTTAACTAATCTGGACAAGTTCGATTTTAAATTGTCAACTAGCTCACATTTTGAATTTGGATAAGATATATGTTTTTATACAGAAATTTGCCATTATGTCATATGAAGTAGCCTTGTCGACCATCTTGATCTTTGTTTCGTAGTTCACAGTACCGGTACCACACTCCTCCTATAAGTATCGGAAGTATATGCAGTTTCAGATCGGAGTATCGAATGTTTTTGGTATCGAAAATCAAATGAATTACCGAGGAAAAAAAGTATGATTACTTGGATCTTCCATCAGGGGCGTGTTCAACCAGTATGGCAGCAGTATTGCAACAAGATTTCTATTGATTCTGAATCAAATAATAGCAGTACCTCCATCAAATACCAGATCTCGGATTCACAACAGTACATTTTGGGAACATGGGATCCAACTCCTTAACCTCCAACTAATTAATATGCATCTGCATTTCATTGGTAGAACTTAAGTCTTTTGCCTCATGCAAAGTACTGCTTGTACATGTTGAATTTTAGCTCCATACATCCAGATTAGCTGGTGATATTCTGTCCAGTCTACTGAAGAGCAACTGATGTCTTGCATTCCAAAGTATCCGCTTGTTGAACCATCTATGGCAAGTAGAAAGTTAAGTGCACTATGATCCCCATGATTCTCCCCTTGAAAGCATGTCTAACCATCTACATAGATATCTAGCATCCTTATCTACTTTACTACATCAGTATCCTTCTACATCGGTATCCTTCTATTCCTACATGCTATGCACATGCCTGATATGAATAAAAAATTTCCATAAAATATGATAGCTTAGACCTATTCTAGATATCCATCACAAATATATTATTAAGTGTTTGGAAGAAGTAAAATAAGCTGAGCCTCAAAATAATGCTTCTACAAAAAATAAACTAATGCTAACCTGGAAAAATAATTGTACTCACCAACTTCACTTCTAAGGCTTGTTCCATGTAAATGTTTGCTGCAAGAAATGGTTGCAGGTTCACTTGTAGAATACCCATGATTATCAAGCTCTGGATCACCGTCCTAGTGATATCTTAATACTGGAACCACGTGCAAATTTTTCTGTGATTGGAAAGTGTTAAGTATAAAACACCGAATAAAAAAAAGAATATGAGATTAAATATAGATTTAAAACTTCCATGAGGAAAAAAGAATCATACCCTTGTAAATAAGCAGTATAACATCTATATTTGTAAAGTAAACAAAAAAATATGCCTATTATATTATAATGTACCAGCAAAAGATTATGCACCACTGGTGTAAAAGTAGTAGCCTGAACAAAACCATTGCCATAACATTTTTCTATTACTTGTTTGCAAAAAGTCAAGCACATGATCTCATAAAACCTAATATAAAGAATTTAGGTAGTCATGGAATCCTAAATGACATCAATACCAAAAGTACACTACATACAATTATAAGAACACAAGTGATCTTGATATTGAAAATCTTCTTAATTTATAGATTGGCTATAAGGCCTCATCTTGTGGAAGTATTACAAAAACAGATCGAGCTTGAGAACTATTTAAATAAATGTGTCTCACCTTCATGAGGCTGGTGCTTTTGTGTCATGCTCACACATCCTTACATTGTGATTAGCCTTTAATATATGATGTAGACAAGAAACTAATACAAGTTGGCATTAGTCAAACTGGTAATAGGAGATGTTTAAATATCCATATTAGATTAAGTTTCAATTTTAAACTGCTTCTGACAATATACTCTCATCAATTGTATTCAACAGAGATGCATATTGACACAGGATTCTTTGGGGACTACTAAACCTAGCCATGTTGTGACCATGTGAGCTACTTCATAATAGTCAGCCAACAATTGAGATTGTTTTTCCAGGTGATAGAATTCAAGCTACATTCGTTCGCATTCTTAGAAGGGGACGGTGACACGATAATTACAAGAATTCTGGGTGATACGACAATTACATGAATTATGGCCTAATTATTAGTGTTACTCATTTAACTTGTAGAACATGTCAGATAAAAACAAACCACTATCCTATCCACAATCTCAGAATCTGTGTTGCACAGACACACGATATTTCACGACACAGTACGTTGCGACACATACAAGACACCTTTTTGGGGCATCTTAGTATATTTTGGAGTGTACATGTTGTGACCAATACGTGCCCGTTATGACACAATAGAGATACGACAACACATAACATGGCACCTTTGGTGCCTTAATGTATTTTGGACTATTTGGGTTGTGTTGGATAAGTGTCAGACACGACATGGGTCATATTCTCAGTGTTGTGTCCTAACTCAGAATGAAAATATATCTATACATAGGTGAGCAGAAAAAGACTTCCATGCCATCTAACTTATTTATGAATTCGAGTCTAGGAACATCATATCTTCTAAATTAGCAACCGACAGTAAAAGACTTGCTTTGAGCAATGGTGACCTTCATCACCCCAGCATTAGTCTTCTATCTCGTGTTTCTGATTATTTTTCTTGTTGTAGAAACTGTGTTGAATTTTTTCAATAGTTTTCAAATTCCAACAACTTAACAACTTGCAATGTTTCTGTTTCTTATATTTCTAACTACGGCTTGTTTCAATAGGTAAAGTCCGAAGTGGTATCCCAAGCCGAATTTATCAACTTCCTCTCGAGGGAGGTCGAAAATGCGTCCTACAAGGAGATGACCGAGGTGGAGGCTTTCGTGAAGTGGCTCGACGAGGAGCTGTCCTACTTGGTAGACGAGAGGGCGGTGCTCAAGCACTTCCCACAGTGGCCTGAGCTGAAAGCAGATGCGATGAGAGAAGCAGCTTTCAATTACAGGGATCTGAAGAACCTCGAGACAGAGATCTCATCCTTCCATGACGATGATGCTCATCGAACTACATCATCCACTTCGTTCAAACTCATCAAAGCATTACAAGACAAGTGAGGGTGGAATAAGGAAAGTTCTTATTTCATCAAATTAACTTAGTATCTGATATATAATTAGTAGTACTCTTCTTTGTGTTATAATACAGATTAGAAAGCAGTGTTCACAACCTCAAGAGGGTGAGAGACAACGCGATCAAGAAGTACAGGGACTTCAAAATCCCCTGGCAATGGATGCTTGATACTGGCATAATCAGTCAGGTACTAAGTTTACGAAAAATTTGAGCTCTGGAGGAAGAAACATCCATAAGCATTGGCACCACATGCCATATCTCATATGAAGAAGGGTATCAAGCAATGCTTAACAATACTTTGTAACTGGCATTGAGTCCTATATCAATCTGTCATATAATTAGTTAAGTTCAGAATCATCAAACTGGGCAAATGTTTCGATCAACGGTATCAGAAATAAAATTTAAATGCAATCAGAATCCAGAGATGTTCGATGATTAGTGATGAACCTTACTGATCATTCATAAATTGGAAAGGAAAAACATAGGAGAAGGGAGCATACTCCAAAATCTTATTTCAACCATTCTAGACATCTTAAGTACTAATTTTTCTATCTTTGATTAAACATATAGACTGGCACTGGCTTTGCATGCATAATAACTTCAAAGTCTTGAACTGTCAGCTGACACATAGCCATCGCGTGTATGACAACAAAATTCCTAATACAACCATATAATCACGAAATATATCGAATACTGATCTTTTTTTCGACAACAAGAAAAGAAGGGGAAAAAAACAAGTTATTTCTTCGACATGAACTATTAAGAGTGATAGATCGTGTTACCTTAATTTGCAGCTTAAATTGGGATCTCTCAAGCTAGTTAAATTGCACATGAGGCACTCCGCGACAGCCCTGCAATCAATCGATGTATCATCCGAAGAACAAGATCTACTACTCCAAAGTGTTAGGTTTTCCTTCCAAGTCCACCAGGTAGGTAGTCACTCCTTCTGTGTCTTAGTACTTCAACTGTTAAGTCTTACTCAAGTACTGATGCTGGAGCATGAGCTTTTCCTTCCAGTTTGTTGGTGGGTTCGATGAGGGCAGTAGACAGGCATTTCAAGAACTCCAGAAATTGGCAAGCATTAATATCAGAGACTAGTACTCAAGAATTGATATCAAAGTGGAATGTTCTAGGCCTTCACTTTCTACCACATTATCTGTATAAAATACACATCTGGTATATACATATCAGGCAAGTGTAAGAATTCCAGGACTGAATAAAAACTCTTCCAGATCTTAAGTTAGTAGTGAGCCATTTATTTGAAATTCAAACCAGTCATGCATGAATCCTACTCTAAATGGCCAACTCAAGTTGGTTTTTGAGGGCTTTGTCGCCTTCATGGGTCTCTTGGACTTGTTTGCCTTTGGAGGACTCGCCCGGGCTTTGTCGCCTTCATGGGTCTCTTGGACTTGTTTGCCTTTGGAGGACTCGCCCTTTTCACAGCTGCTCTCACAATCCCACTTGAGGTGTTGATAAGTGACAAGCCTATACTTTGTTTTAGACTTTCCAATGAGGCGAGTGCACTAACTTTTTACAAAATCCTATACGTGATTATTTGATACTCAAAATTATTGACGTCACTACTATACTATATGTATTAATGAAAGATAAATTCTGAACATAATGCTATCTGATACCATTTCTTGATACCCCAATTGCAACTTCTCATAACATCGATATTGTGAAGAGAATCAAAACTTCAAAATTTGTGGCAGATAAATTCTGAACATAATGCCATCTGATGGGTGGTAGGTCCAGGGTCGGCCCTAGGGTAAGCCGAAAAAAACTTGGGGCTTGGACAATTCTCCTCTGCTAGGGCAACCACCCATGTTCAGCATGATCTCACCAAAGGTCAGGTCACGAATGACCACCAGAACCAGCTGACAACATAGGTTAAGGCAGTGGCGGAGCTACCATGGGGCTGGGGTGGGCTCCAGCCCCCCCCCCCCCAAAAGTATTTTTGGTTTTTTTCATATCTTAAAAAAAATTATTTTTTACATAATTGTATCCATGGCCAGCCCACTCTGACCTAATCTAGCCCACCCTACTTCGGAATCCTAGCTCCGCCCTTGGGTTAAGGGGCAGCCAAAATTAGCTCCATGATAGGACAACCCAACCCTCCGGACCGGTCCTGGGTATGTCAAAGTCAAACCAAGGCTTGCAGCGTATGATACTTATTGACGTATCGTATTGGTTTTGGCACGTTCTGGCTCGATATTGACCTCCAGTGACATCTGAAGATAGCGAAGTTAGAACTCTCTACTCTGGTCGACTTAACATAGAATTAATGAAAGAAAAATATGAAAATAGCTTTGTTTGACACAACGAATTGTTTGTGCAAAATATCGACATTGCTAAAGTATTCGATAAGATTCCTCATGTCAAAATTGTAAACATTACCATTTGTTGTGATTGTTAAGCGCTTGCATTTATGTACGTGTCAAGTCATATGGTTTGAAAAATTGAAAACTGAAGGAAATGAAAATGTAACGCAATGAAGCTACAGAAGACTTGTGTTGACAACAAGTCGACAGCGAACTAACATAAAGGCCAGTCCATTTGAATTAAACATAGTGATAAAACTGTTATTCCCGAGACGTAATTTTCGATGGAAAACTGAGAAATGAAACGATTGGAAAAACATTTCGTAGCAACTCTTCAAAGAAGGTGCACTACATAGATCCTTGAAGGATTCTGGGTAACGAAGATCTAAAAAGATTTCGTTACTGTAGAAAACAAATGTAATGCTTCTAAAAAGAATGTACAAATCGAATTGCTAACAGCAACATCGACGAAAGCCCAAAAGGAGTTTCTGATTAGATCAGACACAATCATAATACAAACTGTTATTTTTTGCAATTAGGCACTAGTCACTATCCAAGCATCAAAATTCTCTGCAGATAGAAAAGTGCAAGTATGCAAATTACTCCATCCATCTAGATTGCTATTCCTAGTACAAAATGACTTATAAAACATGTTAATTGTGCAACAAAGAAAGAAGATGCTTCAGGCTCAAATAATATCACTACATACAGTTAAAGGGATAAAAGAACATACTAGCATGAAGCAACAAAGTTTTGGAAGAGAACACGGAACTGCAGAGGCATGTATTAGTAATTCACCCAACCAACTATTGGCCAGAACTAAGTCAAAACCAGTAAGTTTCCATACTTGTTAGAGTTCAGGATACATGGAACCCCCAAAGAAACTTCTAAATTTAATGACTACATCAATTTAATAGTTAAATACAAAAACAAAAAAGCCTTTATCTGGTATTTTTGTGATTTGATAGGTCGTACATAACAAAAAAAACTTGATTGAGAACCTTCCATGGATCAGCTCCCATGCCATCAAACTTATTTATGAATTCGAGTCTAGGAACATCATATCTTCTAAATTAGCAACCGACAGTGATAGACTGGCTCTGCACACCACCCATACTACAAAGAACAAGTATGGCACCATCAAGAACACGAAGAGCTCTCTCTACCTTAATGGTGAAATCTGCGTAACTTGGAGTTATTAATGTGGAAAATATGTATTCCTTTTAAAAAAATATTAGAAAGAATATACTTTATCAATGTTCCTCAATACAACAAGCATTAGAATGATAAAAAAAATAAGGTTGGGAACATATTCACAGAACCTTAGACATTTAAAATATGAAAAATTATAAATTTCCATGACATTTTGTTACTTTATTTCCTCAACCAGATGTCATTACATATACTTGTTAGATAAGTATTACTAAATACAGACCGATTGTCCAGCACAAGCAAAGATAAGGCCACCTACCTAGAATACCATATGAAAATTGCTCCATCATAAGTCCCAATACTAAATCATTGAGGCAATAGATGCTTAAACAGTTCAAGCCTCACTAATAATCGAAATGTAGGGACTATAAGTTTTGTCGAACTCCCGTTATACTGCTACCGACATACACGAAAAGAAAAAAAATATATTCAACTCGTTTGAGTATTTTATCAAACAGTTTGCATGCCATATGTTATAATCTAGAGATCGAAGTGACCAACCTGTAGAGACCGAAGTGGCCAACCTGGAAAGTGAGGCTGAAGCGGTTCTTGACCTCGCGCTTGGGGAGTCTCAACCACAACAGGGTTCATCGGCTATATGGCCTTCTCCCCCTTGTGACCCCTGTCGGACCCGATCCCTCGCCCCTCCCTCATCTTCTTTTCTCGGGCCCTATTCTTGTCTCGGAGGTCGTTCAGACGCAGAAGGCTTCCATCCACTAGCACTGGAAGGTCGAGCGCGGTGGCGGCACGAGCAGGATTATGATTTTATTGTTGGAAAGGGTTAGGGTTAGAGGTTTGATGAGGAAAAAAGGACGGTAGTGGTGAGGGGTTGGAGTCTAACTCCACTGGAGGTAGGGACAGTTAGGAAATAAAACCAAACGAAAAACTTAGTGATTTTAAATTTTGGGAAAAAAATTGGGCGCTAGAAACCCAAATCAGAGGGTTTTCTACTTAACTCAATAAAACGACATTTTTCCTTCTGCTGACTAAAAATTAACGGGTTTGCATTCCGAAAATGAACAGACGTTTATACACATCAGTCGTATATTTTTGACGTTTACATCCAAACGTCAGCTAATTTCTCAACGTTTATTGTAAAACATTGGCATATCATGTCTATGCCAACTTATACATAAATGCCAAGAAAAAAAATGTTATAAATTTCCAACCTTTATGAGAAAACGTCGATATTTTTTGACGTTTACTGCAGAACGTCGGCATATCATACATAAGCCAACTTTAATATAAACGTTGGAATAATAAACGTTGGGAAAGTCCTATTTTCTTGTAGTGGATCTTAAACTTGTAATCACGTCTGAAGTTATTTCACCGAGAATTATGCCTCGCCCGTATACCCTGGCTGTGCCAAACTCTTGGTTTCGTGATTCAGATGTGATAAGCTATCAGGTACTCTACCTTATATTGACACAAGGTCTAAGGAGGTCAACGAAGATATAGTTTTAGCAATGTTCCATAACCTACGATTCCTTGGAATGATTTTAATTCTATGGGTCGTGCCTCGCCAGTGTGCTGCTAGCTGGCCATCGCAGTCGTTAAATTATCCCAACTATATTCCTAAGAACTTCAAGGAGCTGCTAGAGGTTCAAACTAGTTGACTATGATAGAAAGCGTAAACATCTACCTATAAGTCTCAATCCTTAAAGTAGAAGATTGATCGGAGAGGAAATAACTGAAGACAAGGAAAATAAGAACATTCTAATATTTATTTCATATATATTTCAAATGGTTGAGGGGGAAAACCTTGAATCAACCTACCTCGAGATTCGTATATGAATAACAAGATCAGAAATTATAACCCAATTCCTTACAGCAAAATAAAATTTAAATAGACAGTTCTAACTTATGATATAAGGTTTATATCTAAATAGAGCAAAAGAAAAATTGAACAGTTTATCAAGATTAACGACTTAATTCTAGGTAAGCCTAATTTACCAAGTGAATAGTATATCCACATCGGATCATATCGTCATATCAAAACTAAGAGTGTACATATAGGGATCTAGCAAGCTATCTAAATTTAATAATTCTAAATTACATGGCCTATTTAACAACCTTAACTACCCAACGGTCAATTTGAACAAGGGACACCTAGTCCTAGTCATTCTCTTAAATCAATTTAACCTAAGTTGTGAATGAGCATTTTTTAGTCGCAGGCTCGTAATGGTACGACTAACTTAAGTACCATCACGAGTTCGTAATCTTTTGTGAAAACTGACCTGCATGGGCCACCACAAAAACTTGTCACGACCCGTACCCGCTTTTCAGACACGAGACATGTCCAAGCTAGCCTACGCCGCAGAGTCGACGTTAGAACGCTGTCAAGCCCGTAAGAAATAAATGCTCAAAATAAACTTTATTGCTCATTCATATTTCTAAATTTATTACAACATTTACAACATTTAAAATTAAAGAAAATACAAAGTTCTCACAATTTATAAAAATGATATAACTGCTATCTATTTCTATGTTTCTATCTGCAAGTACACCCGTATCTTCCAATGCTAAATGAAGCCACAGCTAACCTGAAAAAATATTGGTTTCAAGTCCGGATTGGAACAAGTACACAAACCGACGGCAATACAAAAATACAATAGAATTAACAAGACATGAAAATAACATATGAGAGATGAAAACTAGAAAGTAACTGACACCATGGCAAGCGGTGAAGAAAATAAGGAATCAAATAAAATACAACTACCTACGTGATTTGAAATATCATTTTGGACATGTGAACGGCTAAGGGGTAAATACGGCACCCTGTACGTGTCGTGTGCAGCTGCTATCAGTTAAGATTAGACATATTGGGATGGGTATGGATTAGTTCACATGTCTACTAAGATATTTCTCCGCCCAGCTAGTACTCATGGAATCAGGTCGCAAGCATGGTAATCACGAGAATGACAGTCAAGAATATATAATAAATCCATGATACTAATCTCCGTATGACGAGCGTGTCAACAAGCAGCAAGACATATGTATAAACATGAAATTAAAAGACTACTATGAATCGAAAGAAATCAGAAAGTTCACTTGCCTGAGGTCCTTTGCTGGTGAAACCGACAATAATATACTACTCAGTGAGCCACAACAGTCAAACTGGTACAACAGTCTCCAGATACTGAAATAGACATTACCAACGTTCTCAGAATAGTCAAATTAGCTAGAATTTTCTATCCTTAAGTCCGATTCTGGAAATAGGGGCAAAACGGTAATTTTGGGTTAAAACGGTATCCGCCGTTGGACCCGCTTTGTACCGAAAAGCGTGCCAGAGTCAAAGGTCTCTAAAGTCGTCAAACTATATGTCTATAGGTTCGATTTTTCGAGGCGAATATAATTGTATGTCCAAAGTTGGATTCTGGCAGGCCGTGCACAAAATCACCTATTGAATCGGACCGTGGGGCCCGCAAAACGGTGATCCGATCAACTGTCTCAGAATCGGACCAAACTTGGCATACAGGACCAAAAAAATAATACGGTCCTGTTGGCGTAAGTTTTGTCTCGATCTGACAAACGTGCACAAAGTAATTGAGAAATTTGCACAGAGGCCGATACGGTGAATTTTGACGGATACGCTTCAAATTCGTCGCGCACACGCGAGCAATTTGAATTCTGTCAAAGCCCACACATCCACGAAGCCATTACGCACCTTTCAATGCTTTCGGATAGCGACT
>JANAVB010024400.1:33634967-33737467 GCA_029216955.1 Iris pallida | reverse complement strand
TTATCATGTACTCAGAATCACTAGCACTGTCTCTCTTTTATATATATCATAAATATTTACTTACAGTCTTTCTTTTACATTATGCTATTCTTCAGTTTCCTGTATTTTATTCTCTAGCATGATTATATTTCATTTCCTGCTATGACTTGTTGAGACGTATTGTGCTCGCTCCTGTCCTGACTGGACCTGTTGATAAATTTTACAGATAGCCTGGAGGTTACCTGCTAGCCTAGAGGAGACACAGTAGAGGTTGTATAGATAGTTATTTCAGTTGTCTTGAGATGTATTCACTTTATGGATTATTGTATTGAGCTTTGAGATGTTTTCTGGATTTGTGTATCTTAGACACTTAGACTTCTATCTGCTGTATCTCTTTTGGATTTCATGTTTTACCTATCTTTTATCTTGCTCTACCTTAGTTGTGATTGAGACTGTATCTGCTATGTCACCTTCATTCGGAGAGTATATACTGTACAGGTACCTTTATATTGTTAGATGTTGACCTAGGACAGCGTTTTACCGCCGACACTGCGGCGTAGGCTGGACGTACCCACGTTTTGTGCCCTTACTTTAGGGTGCGGGTCGTGACACATTTTTAGTGGTGGCCCATGCAGGTCGAGTTTGTGTAGTGGTATTCGAATTAGAGTACTACTACAGCCTGCAGTAGGATTAGGATATATTTTTGAAGATACTCAATCACAGTTAGGATTTCTTGAGAGATTCCTGGGACGACCCTTGAGAATCTTATTTTAACTTCGATTTGAAAAATCTTTTTTCCCTTGAATTGATTTATCTTTACTTTCTGTTGTTGAATTTGATTTTTATGGATTATTATTGAATTTGAGTTTGTATTTATTGATTTTGATGGATGATTGTTGAATTTTGAATCTTGATGTTAGCTGTTGCACCCGAGTTTGTATTTATATGATTTGATGGATTTTTGTTCATTTTTGAACCTTGATGTTCGTTGATGATTTGATTTTCTGGGTATTCATTGTTGATTTAATTTATTTTTTTCAAGATGAAATTATATGGGCTAGGTCATCTAAGTTATGGAATCTAGTCTTCTATAGTCATATTAGCCAGCATGGTGAGGACATATAGTCTGATTTGGATATATTTCTTGGGTGTGAGAATTTAAGGTTTTCGCAGCCAAGCTAGCGGCATCGCAAAAATGTTAAATACCATGATTCTAGAGGTATGTACCTAAGTCGAGGACTCTGTAATTAACGTAGTCTTGCTTACTAGTATGACGAGGATTTAGAGTACCATGATTTTGGATTGACGCATATGATTATCAGATTGTACCTTAAATATTTTTGAACATGTTTTCTCTACTTTTGTTCCAGTCCTTCAAAAAAATATATATTATTTGTTTGTTTTGTTTTGCTTCTCATTATTTAACTTAGGAGTAGGTTTAGTTGTTTTTATAAACTCTTGTGTAACTTCTTGCTATGAGTTTCTTCTTAATACAATGAACTGATGATTTTGCTAGACCTTATCTTTAATTGATATTATAGTTCTGGGTTTCAAAATGGTTCCTTCTTTAAACAGATAAGCAAAACAGATTTTATCGTTATTACTTTCTTGCTATTATTCTTGTATTAAATAATAATAATAATAAAACTGTCTTGATTACGTCAATCACCTACTTTGCAATCTTGGTAGGAATCTAAATGTTGGTCTTGACGTAGAGTTAAATTTTTATATTGGGACATGAGAATATATATGAATATATATATAGCAGACACTTGCCTGATACGTATGCATGCTACACTTTAAATTCCAACCTATCTAAATACATATTAATATGTTGTTGATGTTTAAATTGTCAAAACTCCAATATTTCTGGTTCTCTGCTTTTTCCAGTTTAAATTCGTAATTTAAATATAAATTTCATTTTAGTAGTTTTGTTTATATCACTGCACATGTATGTTATATATAGGGTTTCAACTCTTAAGGGAATTGGTTGAGTTTTGTGTTTGAATTTGACAAATCTAAGACTGTGTGCATATTAACCCTTAATACTGGATTCCAAATGTTTAGTTCAATTTGCTGTTTTATTTTTTTTTCAAATGTAATATTTTGAGCTATATACATTGTGGTATGTTGGGATATAAATTTAGGTTTCATATTATTACATGTTAGGTTGTGATAAACATTGGGTTGGTTTGATGTTAAATTTCTCCAAAATCCTAAAACTGAATACATGTTAACATTTTCACATTGATTTCCAATATTTAGTTCAATTTCAGATTTAATATGTAATATTGAACTGTATGCATAGCTAAATGTATGGATAGTATGTTAGGGTTTCTTCTCTATCATGTTAGGATATATTGGAAGCATTGAGTTGGTTGTGATGTTTCAAACCCCTAAAATCTGAAACTGCATTATGTTAATATTACACTGCTTTAAATGTTAGCTTATTTTTAGATTTTGTATGTAAATGCTGAACTAAAACTGGATTTAACCTTTCAATACTAAGCTATAACCCTGTACAAGGACACACACACCCTAACTTAGTATACACTGCCATGTAAACCTAACCCTTCCTCTCTATGTTATGTTCATATATCTATATAGATAAATATAGAGTTTAAGCATACATGTTATAATGTATATATATATACATAACTAAATCTCTACCTCTTTACATAGATATATATATGGTTAGCTATGCATGTTATGAGTAATAGGTTGTGTATTGTAGATTGTTTAACCAATATGCCATGAGTAGTGTAACTGGATAGCTATTGTTTTGAAATCCAAATCCTCCTATACGCTTTTATGTATAATTCACATACACACACGCCTATTATCTAACCATATGAACATGTCCACATACACCCATACATACACGAACCACATAACTTGTACATAATGCTAGCTTTTTCCTCTCTAACGCTATATATATAAATATGTTGTGATTGGATTTCTATGCAATTGGCTTTCATTCTTTAACTTTTGATTTTGATTTTCTTGAATAGTACCCCTTATTAGATAAATGGTAGTTAACTTTGTTTTATTTTGATAAGTACCAATTTTCATATAGGATGGTAGACTGCCTTACAGTCTTGATGATTGTTATTTCTGTATCTTTTCTAGTTTAGCACCCTAGATTGCTTGTGTGTTTTGATACCCTATGACCGTTTTGGTTTAGCATGACTAGTATACCTAGATGAGACTTTCACTACCACCGCATGCCATGACCCTGTATGTCATCCTTTTAAATCGTATGATTGTTTAAGTTCTGAGACTTTGATTGTGGGAGGGGGGGTTTGACCTAGAAGGAGTATGAACATTTTAATTTCGAGGACGAAATTTTTCTAAGGTAGGTAGACTTGTAACACCCAGTTTTCTAAAATGAGGGTAATTTTAAAATTTTGTAATTTTAATCATTTATTGATTTGACATTTAAATCATGATATAATTTTTGGTAATTTTTAAATTATTTTAAAACTATTTAAAATCATGACTTGTAATTTTGATGTTTTGCTAATGAAACCCTAGAGACTGTTTGACCTAGAGCCCAACCATGTGATTAGGATATTTTAATGTCATTTCTGGCCTAAGGATATTTTGTATTTGACCTCCTTAAATTATTTTGATATTTATTGCGTTGGTGATTGTTGATTTTGACCTTTGATATGTGTGATTTTGTGATGGTTTTGTGTCCGTAGCGAACATGTATCAGTTTTTATTTACAAATGTTTGATGTGCCTCAAAGAGATTTTTTTTATTGCTGATTTTTTTTGAAAAGTATTTGAATGAGATTATTTTCTGCATGTGTTTCCTGTGATTGCTTTGTTTTAATTTCGAGGACGAAATTTTTTTAAGGTGGATAGATTTGTCACCCCCAGTTTTCAGAAACAGGGATATTTTTGTCATTTTACATTTTTGAATATTTTTAAAATTTATTTTTATTATTTATGATATTATTTTGGGGTTGAAATTTATTTTATTATTTATGATATTATTTTGGGGTTATTTGAGTCGGGTTCGAATTTCAACTCAATCCGACTTGAAACGGGGACCCGGGGGGTAGTTTGACTCTAGTGGAACCCACACACTAGTTAGGCATGGCCCATATAATATTAAATTTAGTCCACATGATATTAATTTTAGTTAGTAGTTAGACTAATTATTTATGGATAGGTTTAGTTTAATTAGAGACTTAAAACTAGACTAAATTGACCTCAACCTTTAACCCATTCCTAATTTAAATCAAATAGATTAGTGGAGGGCATTTTGGACATTCAAATAGGGGACACCTCACCCTTTTTGGGCAGCCATCTATGGGGAGATAAGGAGTGAGTCACTCCTTCATTCATTTGTTTTCATCCACTTTCTTTCTCTTGTTCTTCCCCAAATTAATTTAGAGTGAACCTCCAATGATTTCATCTCCAAATTAACCCTTTCTTCTACCAAATCTTCTTTATTTCTCCTCTACTCCATGGTTAGAGGGTGCTAGCCAAGTTTAGGAGGATTCGGAGCTCGTTCGTGTCCTTTTAGAATCTCTACGTGTCGGTATCGTGTCGGAAGGATTTTCCTTTGAATCTCTCTCCCGGAAGGTATAATCTCTCCTCTAATCCATCCCTACATGCATATAGAAATATTTTGAACTTATAGGAATGACCCCCATGGTTGTATCTCCATTTGTGTCCATTTCGTGTCCATTTGGAGGTCATAGGAGTGTCCTTTGTGTTGTGGTTGTGTCCATGTGAGAAAACCCCAAATTTGGACACATTATGTGTTGTTGTTATGTATGAATGAATTATTACATGTTTAATCTCATATTTTTGTATTGGAAATGTGTTCTATAGTGTCTCATATATATATATATATATTAGTGTAGAGAGTGAGTTCTTGATATATTATGTTATATACTTGTGTTTCTTTTGTCTCAAACTACCTAAATTCGTCATAATATTTATCCACGTTTTTAGTAGCAATTGCAACTTAGAAATGTCATAACTTTTAGCTTAAAACTCTGATTTATCTTCCGTTTTTTTTAAAAGAACCGTATCGAAGTTAGACTTCCAAATATATATTTTAATAAGCCAAATTCGTTCTGAAACTTTCTGTAAAATTATTTGAGTATCAGCTGTACGAAAGACGAACGCATTTTGGTGTTTTTGTCCGGACACGAAAATGCGATCCGTTTAAAGTTTCGGAAAGCTAACACAAAGATCCATAACATACTTTAATCCTAGAATTTAGTGAATATCCAATTAGCACAGTATTGATTTTAAGTAGAAGAGTGACTATACGATATATGCATTTTGTGTAACCTATGAGCCTATGTAGTATGGATATTAAATGAATATAGAGTATGTAATGCATGATATGTTAGATGAATAAAATGATATATATATGATATATATTCTCTTTACATTAATGTATATATGGTTGAATGCAAGCATGTAGGAATGTAATTAATATAATGCATATAAGCAATGCATGAATGAAAGAATGATATACAATGTATGCATGAAGATATATATGTAATGATAGATATGAATGCCAACATGATAGGAATGTATGATGCCATATTAGCACTTAGCACCATGTTCATATGTTAAAACTCCCTTCTACATGTTGACAGTAACCCCACGCATGAATACACATAAAACCTACTTACTGTTATGAGTAAACCCTTTGATGTATAAATAAACCCTTTTGTTATGTATGATTAACACCCACACACACACATGCTAAACCTATGCTTTACATGTTATTTCTTCTATGTGACACAATGAACCCTTGCTAAATGTTATCCTTCTAACATAGTACCCTCCAATTTAACATATTGTACTGCTATGTACACATTGCCATATCCACATTCATGTATCACTCACTCCTTGTCTTTATGCACCTTGCTTGTAATAAAATATATATGAATATATATGTAATGTGTGTTTGATAACTTGTGTAGCTTTATGATTTTGTGTGAGTGTTAGTCTAGACTTGGTTAGGCCTAATGAGACTTGTTAGTCTAGGTTTAGACCTAGTACTGCCTAGTTAACCTAATTTGACTAGTACGGTTGACCAGAGTTGACCAAGAGTTGACTTTGACCTAGAATGACCTAGAATCATGTAGAATGCATAGTAGAGCTTTATTTTACCATTTTGGACTTGTTGTGACTTGTGCTGTTCTAAATAGGAGCCAGACACCTCTCCTCGGACAGTACATTTCCTTTGGACATTCAGATAGCAGGCGAGTACATTCTCTGATCATTTCATATCTTGCTTAGGATTATATTTCCTGCTTTAGATTATCTTACTTGATGCTGACACGTTGGTAACACAGATTGGTACTATATGGATCCCTTCATGAGATGTTATCCCTCTCGGGAGCATCGGATACTTTTATCTCGTGTGTTTCACTTACATCACGTATCTCATGCTTCTATTATCATGAATCTTCGGGAATCAGCTAGTGACTCATGTACCCTCATGATTACCGAGCCTTCACGAATCAATTCATGAATCATCCTTATGGGCAACGTAGTATAATCATGAATCTTAACATAACTTGACTGGATCCTTGTGTATTAATTGGGGATAGGGGAGTATAAATGAACATGTGAATAATTCCAAGTAGTGTAATCATGAATCAATTTCGTAGTATAATTATGAATCAGTCCTTAGCCATTCACATGTTTATCCTGTACTCTGAATCACTAGCACTGTCTCTCTTTTATATATATCATAGATATTTACTTACAGTCTCTCTTTTACATTATGCTATTCTTCAGTTTCCTGTATTTTATTCTCTAACATGATTTATCTTCTTTCCTGCTATGACATGTTGAGATGTATTGTGCTCGCTCCTGTCCTGACTGGACCTGTTGATAAATTTTACAGATAGCCTGGAGGTTGCCTGCTAGCCTAGAGAAGACACAGTAGAGGTTGTATAGATAGTTATTTCAGTTGTCTTGAGATGTATTCACTTTATGGATTATTGTATTGAGCTTTGAGATGTTTTCTGGATTTGTGTATCTTAGACACTTAGACTTCTATCTGCTGTATCTCTTTTGGATTTCATGTTTTACCTATCTTTTATCTTGCTCTACCTTAGTTGTGATTGAGACTGTATCTGCTATGTCACCTCCATTCGGAGAGTATACAGTACAGGTACCTTTATATTGTTAGATGTTGACCTAGGACATCGTTCTACCGCCGACACTACGGCGTAGGCTGGACGTACCCACGTCTCGTGCCCTTACTTTAGGGTGTGGGTTGTGACACCTTGGCTAGAATGGAGAAGGAAGGATAAAGATTTGGTGAAGAAATGGGAAGATTTGGTGATAATTTGATTATGGTTTGCTCTCAAATCAATTTGGGGAAGAACAAGAGAGAGAATGAAAGAGGAAATAATAAAGTGTGGAGGAGCCTATCCACTCTAGTCATGGCCGACCAAAAAAGGGTTTTTTTGTCCTATATGGGAAAAGTCCAAAAGCCCCTACACTAATCTATTTGCTAATACATTAGTAAGGGGTTAAGTCGGGGGTAGTTTGGTCAATCCTAAAACGCTAATCCAAATTAATACTAACTAAAATAATTAGTCTAGTCACTAACTAAAATAACTAACATGTGGGCCATGGCTAACTAGTGTGTGGGCCCGCTAAGGTTAACACTACCCCGGGTCCCCGATACAAGTCGGAATGAGTTAAAATTCGAACCCGACTCAAACAACCCCAAAATAATACAATAAATAAATAAAAAATTCCAAAATAATTTTAAAGTAAAAAATTACCAAAATACCCCTGTTCATGAAAACTGGGGTTGACAGAAGAAATTGGTTTGGTTTGGTTTAGTATGCCTTGGAACACCCTTAGCTAAATCTCCACCCTCAACACAACATACCCTCCCTCATTAAAACCCCACCTAACTTTCTCTCTTCTCATAACTTCCATTAATCTCTTCATCTTCTTCTTCCTTCCTCCACACAACACCCAACACCATAGGCAAGTGCACCTTGCCCCCATATAAGAACCCAATTTTATTTGTCCATTAGCTAGATTAGGCTATGGTGAACAATATTAGAACTTAGCATTTTGTGATTTGGAGCTTCTATTTTTCTAGATCTAGATTTTAACCATTTTCGGAATTCCTTGGTTTTGATCTATTAAACTTTGATTTTTGCTTGATTTGAGACTTCCATGTGGAAGAGAATTCAATTTTACACAAGTTAGAACTTTTAAAATCCAAATTTGGTTTTGTTTTGTCTAAGATATGAAGATTGGAATTTGGTGTTCTTGGGGTTCTTCTCTTGGCCTGTTGGAGAAGATGATCCTCGGCCTGCGCTCTTTAGCGCAAGGCCGAACTGCACAACTCCTCGGCCAGCGCATTGTGCTGAGTTGACCTGAGCTGGCACTCTTTAGCTCCAGCGCCTTTCATCCCCTAGCGTACTTGACCGCAGCGCAAGCCGACCCCAGCGCATTTGACTGCTGCGCAGCTCGCTCTCAGCTCGGCTCGGCTCCGGCGCAACTCAACCCTGCGCAGCTTGACCTCGCGTAACCCGTCCTCAGTGCAACCCAATCCTGTGCAGCTCATATCCTGAGCAGCTCATATCCAGCGCAACCCAACCTCAGCGCAGTCCATTTTCCTGCGCAGTTCATTCCCCTACGCAGTCCATTCTCCCAGCGCAATCTGACCCCCTGCGCAACCCACTTGCCCATGATGGTTTGGTTTTATTTCTTGGACTTGGCTTCTCTTTTGTGGATTAGAGTTTAGTGATCTTGTTCCACACAACACGACAGTCTTGACCCAACACGAACTGGCACGGTTTTTGGTGTTTTGCTTATGACTAGTACGGCTTTCATGAATTTTGTGATTTACGATCCTAGTACTTTCTGATCTTCTTGATAGTGACCCGATGGGGTGCGCTCTTAACTTGTGACCTGTGATCCATGATTAATCTCTGTAACTGGACAACTTGATAGTGGCCCATGGCGGCACACTCCTGACTTGTAACTTGTAACTTGACTTGACTTGATGCTGTTGCGATGGCTAACTTGACTCATATAATCAACTCTAACTCCGTGGGTGTTCATTCCTGCTGCTTTGTGCAATCCACTTGTCTTGTCTTGTCTCGCATCATGTCTAGGACGTGAATCCCTGGTTACCATGGTCAGGGATTCGTACTGAACATGGAATTGGCTAATGACTAGATCAAACTATAGTTCATGGAGGATTTCCAGTCACAGGCAATCTCATTATCTGGGCGCTTTAAATGGACTTGTAGCCTGCCGACGAGTAGGGCACATTTCCAGCACACTGTCATGTGTTGCACCCTCTAAGTCACCTAAGGGTATATCGTCTCCTGGACGATGTACCCAACCATACTCTCAACCCACGGAAGGATAACTAGATAGTCTACAGGGCTTGGGACTGGGAATTTCTCATCTACATCTTGCTAGTAACTAGGCTTGTGATAACCCTATTTAGTTAAGTAGTAAGCCGTAGTAATTGCTTGGCCGCTTGTGAATGGATGGTGTCCATCCTTGTCTAAGTCTCGTCTAGTCCCTGTACCTGGTACTCCTGAACATGATTGTTTTACTTATCTTTAACGATAAATGGGTAGAGACATAGTGCTATTCAGGCAAAGGGTTACAATTCCGGTCCTTGTTTGGTTTACGGGTTGTAACCTGGCTTCCGAAATGGTTCCACGTCCCCAGTCATTATTGTCCTGTTGTACTCTTTATTACTTGTACTTTTCTCCTATTTCTTATGTTCTGATATGCTGGCTTTTGTTCTTATTTTGTGGCCTCCTTTGTGGCACTTGCTCTTTCTGGGGTTTGACCCAGCTGGTTTTGTGTGGCCAGATTTCGGAGCAGCACCCGAGGATCTACCGAACTTCCAGCCCGATGGTGGCGACTAGAAGAAACCCGGGCTACGAGTGGGTTTTCCATTTTGTTTCGCTCACTACATTATAAAATTATTCTTTTGAGGCGTTTAGCCGACGAGCACCTGTTAGCTCGATGTATATTTACTTACTGTCTGCCTACGGGCTGTAACATGATTAACAAATCCTAGGGTTGATCATGTATGACTTAACTCTTGCTAGTCTTCGCATTTTGTATGACTAGCTTCATGATCAGCTGAATATGTAATATTTGGGACGCCTTTTATTGTATATTTGGTGGTCTTACATCTTGTAACTATATTACTTGCTTGAGATTGAGACAATAGGCTTGACCTTAAGAGACCATTGGCATGTAGTAAACCCTCGTATCTAGACAGCAGTGACCGTGTAGCGAGGTGGATTCCATTTCAATATACGTAGCTAGCTATGTACGTCCCCGCTCTCCAGTATTCTGGTTCTGGGGCGTCACATGGTTTAAGTGGTGGCCCATGCAGGTCTTGGCATTCAAGAATGTGAGGGTTTACCTAATAGATGTCTCAATCAGTATTCGCCCTTGATCTCTGCTCGTATCTTCAAATCCCTGAGAATCTTGACCTGATCACATGTTTGTATCGTTGATCTGTCCTGGTCCTTCCTTATTGTTTCCTGTGTTGTCTTCTTCAGCGGCACTGTACCTGACCATACCGATCAGCGAGGTGGAGCAACTCCCGTGGACCAGCCGCAGCCTGGAGATCAAGCCCAGCATTCCGGAGTAGCCTCCAGAGTTGTGTCTACTGGAGGAGAGCCCCCAGTTCAGCCCGTCCAGCCTGCAGAGCCTGACGATAGCACCTTGGTAGGTCTCATCAGGACCTTGGTAGCTTCCCAGGATCGTCGAGGAGACGCCTTGTACCAGGCAGTGGCAGATGCTTTGACCAGAGGCGGTCATCCAGGGAACAGCGCGGCCAACAGCTTCAAGCGCTTGAACCCTCTATTCTTCGACGGCAGCGAAGATGCGATTGCCGCGGGTGCTTGGCTTCAGGATACCGAGGTGATTCTGGAAGCAGCTAGGACACCTGAGAATAAGAAGGTGGCGGTGGTACGCCTACAGTTGCTAGACTTAGCTCGCAGTTGGTGGGCGACGCAGGCCGTGGGATTAGCAGCGCTGGTCACTTGGGCGATATTTAGAGAAAGATTCCAGACGAAGTATTTCGATGCTGTAGCTCGGTACGACCTGCAGACAAGATTTACCAACTTGAAGCAAGGAGGCAGAACGGTCGACGGTTATGCATCTGAGTTTTCTAGACTCAGTAGGTTTGCCCCCACCTTGGGGGCAACCGAGTTTGATAGGGCCCAGCGGTTCCAGCAGGGGCTACATTTGGAGATCTTATTAGCAGTTTAGCAGTTCGAGCACCAGACGTTTGATGTAGTATTGAGGGCAGCTAGGAGGCACGAGTACACCTTCCAGAGGATCGTAGATAGGACCGGAGGTAGGAAGCGATCCCACATTCAGATGTACCAATCATTAGCTCCAGTTCTGGCGGCTAGAGGTTTGACCATTGGAACTCCGAGGCGGGCGGCCTCAGTGACGTCGGTTCAACATTCAACCCCGACGTACCCGCAGAAGCAGAAGCAGACTTCCGCGATGGGATGTTCTCATTACGGGAAGCTAGGACACGTGGTGGCAGATTGTCGCAGGGCGTAGGGATTGTGCCTGGCTTGTGGAGCGGCAGATCACAAGATAGGAGCCTGTCCGAATAGGGATAGTTTGTCCTCTTCCAACCTAACCAGTCCATCGGTTAGGGGACCAGCACCTATGCAGCAGCAGCAGTACCCGAGGCCATTGTTGCCTCAGGCCTAGGCATTTCATCATTAGAACCAGCAACAGTACGCCCAGACTCAAGTACAGAGCAGGCAGAGAGGTTTCCAGCAGAGAGGACCCGCAGCTAGAGGACAAGTTCAGGCAATGATGATGACTATGGAAGAAAAAGTTGCACCAGGTGAGGTAGTGGCAGGTACTATTCTCGTCAACTCCTATCCAGCATCGGTATTATTTGATTCTGGTGCATCGTATTCATTCATGTCTACACGATTCGCGATACGGATATGATTGGAGCCAGAGTCATTATCAGTAAGGCTCAATATACTTACTGCTATTGGTCTTGTGGGAGTAGATCGAGTGTTTTCCTCATGTCGGATCGTAGTTAGCGGTAGAGAGTTCTTCACTAGATTTATAGAGTTCCCTATGGCAGACTATGATGTAGTCTTATGCATGGATTGGTTGAGGAACCAGTATGCTAGGATAGACTGCCACATTGGTAGGGTTGTCTTTAGTATTCCAGGCGAGCCAGAGTTTTTATTTTCCAGAGGCACAGTGGAGCCATCTCCCCCAGTATTACGAATGGCAGTAGTAGCAGTACAGTTACCCCGGATAGTGGAAGAGTTTCCACATGTCTTCCCAGAGGAACTTTCAGGGATGTCGCCAGAGTGGGAGATTGAGTTCACTATAGACTTGATCCCCGGGACAGCACCAGTATCAGAGCGAGTCTACAGGATGGCGCCTTCAGAGTTGGAGATTTTGTACAAGATGATTGAAGAAATGAGGACCAAGGGATTCATTCGTGTAAATGGATCGCCTTAGGAAGCCCCGATGCTTCTTGTGAAAAAGAAGGATGGTACGTCCAGGTTATGTGTAGATTATCGTACCTTGAACTCAGTGACAATCAAGAACAGATACCCTCTCTCGAGGATAGATGACTTGTTTGATCAACTCAAAGGGGCTTCAGTGTTCTCGAAGATAGACTTGCGGTCAGGATACCACCGGATCAGAGTCAGAGAGCAGGACATCCCGAAGACAGCTTTTCGATCTAGGTATGGACATTGGGAGTTCCTTGTTATACCCTTTGGAGCGACCAATGCGCCAGCTGTATTCATGGACCTCATGAATCACATTTTATGTCTTACTTAGATCAGTTCGTGATCGTGTTCCTAGATGATATCCTGGTCTACAGCAAGAGCGAAGAAGAGCATGAGCAGCATCTCAGAATCATCCTTCAGACGCTTAGGGAACATCAGTTGTACGCCAAGTTCAGTAAATACGAGCTCTGGCTCGATCGCATTTCGTACTTGGGTCACATCATTACCCGAGGAGGAGTGGAAGTAGATCCCCAGAAGATTGTGGTTATCGAGACATGGCCAGTACCTAGCTCAGTGGCAGAGGTTCGCAGCTTCCTTGGATTAGCCGGCTACTACCGGCGATTCGTTTCAGATTTTGCAAGGATTTTGGCGCCGATGACCCAGTTGACCCGCAAGGATGTGCAGTTTGCTTGGACAACAGAGTTTCAGGAATCATTTGAGAAGTTGAAGCGAGGGTTGATAACGGCTCCCATTCTCACCCTTCCAGATGGGACCGGAGGATTCACGGTTTATTGCGACGCTTCAGGCAGAGGATTGGGGTGTGTCTTGATGCAGCATGAAAAGGTAATATCTTATGCGTCACGTCAACTTCGTGATCATGAGAAGAATTACCCGACCCACGACTTGGAACTGGCAGCAGTAGTGTTTGCACATAAGCTTTGGTGGCACTACTTGTACGGGGATAGAGTAGAGATATTTACTGATCACAAGAGCCTGAAGTATATTTTCACCCAGAAGGACCTTAACATGCGGCAGAGAAGATAGCTCGAGCTACTGGTGGACTACGATGTAGATTTGCAGTATCACCCAGGAAAGGCCAACATTGTAGCAGATGCGTTGAGCCGGAGAGCCGGAGTTTACTTCCTAACAGCGTAACCAGAGTTATTGGCAGATCTTCAGAATATGGGAATTGAAGTGGTTCTTCCTACCAACGTGGCGTTGATGGCCAGTCTACAGGTTCAGTCCAGCATAGTTGAGAGGATCCGGAGAGCGCAGTCAGCAGATTCCAAGCTTCAGCAACTCAGAGCAGAGTGTGAGGCAGGAAGAAGGCCAGAGTTATGTATCCTTAAAGATGGTACACTTCGACACGGCACTCGTCTTTGTGTACCCTACAGAGATATCAGACAGGAGGTTATGGCAGAAGCTCACAGTTCACAGTATTCTATTCATCCAGGTGGCACGAAGATGTACCGAGATATTCGTCAGCATTTCTGGTAGAATGGCATGAAAAGGGAGATAGCCCGGTTTGTCTCTCGGTGTTTGGTTTGCCAGCAGGTTAAAGCTGAACATCAGAGGCCCGCTGGACTTCTTCAGCCCTTGCCGATTCTAGAATAGAAGTGGGAGCATGTGACCATAGATTTTGTGACTGGATTGCCTAGATCCCCAGCTGGTCGAGATGCTATTTGGGTTATAGTTGACAGGCTCATGAAGGCGGCTCATTTTCTTCCATTCAGAGTTGGTCAGTCGACGGCTCAGCTAGCAGAGATGTATCTCAGGCAGATTATCAGGCTTCACGGTGTGCCCGTCAGCATCACCTCGGACCGAGATTCAAGGTTTACGTCACACTTTTGGCGCAGCTTGCAAGAGAGTTTGGGAACTCACCTTCAGTTTAGCTCAGCTTATCACCTGCAGACAGATGGCCAGTCGGAACGCACGATCCAGACCCTTGAAGATATATTGAGATCTTGTACCCTTGACTTCGATGGTTCATGGGAGGATCACCTGCACCTGGTGGAATTCTTGTACAACAATAGTTTTTAGGCCAGTATTCAGATGGCTCCTTTCGAGGCCTTATATGGCAGGAAGTATAGATCCCCGTTAGCATGGTACGACATCGGAGAGAGGCAGATGCTTGGCCCAAAAATAATTGCCTAGACAGTTGAAGTGGTCAGAAGAATCAGAGATTATCTTCGAGTGGCCCAAGATCGCCAGCGCCATTGGACCGATGCTCATCGACGTCCCTTAGAGTTTGCTATCGGCGACCATGTATTCCTTAGGATCTCGCAAAACCGCGGCGTCATTCGCTTTGGCGTACGGAGAAAGCTTAGTCCTGGGTATATAGTGTCGTTCGATATCCTGGAGCGAGTAGGAGATGTATCCTATCGTCTCGCTCTTCTGCCGTTGCTAAGTGAGGTGCATGATGTATTCCATGTATCCCAATTACGACGGTACATCCCGGACCCGAGCCATATCCTGGACCATTCGGAACTGGTTGTTGGTACCAACCTTTCGTATGAGGAGAGGCCCGTGTCTATATTGGACCAGAGAGAAAAGATACTCAAGAACAAGACTATTAGCTTAGTCCGTGTTGCTTGGGGTCATCACTCTCTAGGTGAGTCAACGTGGGAGCGTGAGGACGACATCCGATCGCGATATCCCGACTTGTTTGACTCGTAAGGTATAATATCTTCCTTATACCTTATGCCCTTCATCCCTTGCTTGCATGTATGATTGTTTGATTTTTTACTTAGTGTAGCTTAATTGTGGATAGTATAGCTGGCTCTTACATCTCTAAGCATCTTGATTTAAATTCCGAGGACGAAATTCTTTTAAGGTGGGTAGAGTTGTAATGCCCGTATTTCGAAATACGTATTTTAATTAGGCTTATATGTATTTCGGACCTGTATTTTATTTTCTCAGATTCTGGCCTGTAATTGTGTTTTGGCTTAACTTGCGGATTTTGGTTTTCTCGTAAAACAGATTTTGGACCTGGCTTGGTTTTATTTTGTGGAGAAGGAATTGGTTTGGTTTGGTTTGGTTTAGTATGCATTGGAACACCCTTAGCTAAACCTCCACCCTCAACACAACATACCCTCCCTCATTAAAACCCCACCCAACTTTTTCTCTCCTCATAACTTCCATTAATTTCTTCATCTTCTTCTTCCTTCCTCCACACAACACCCAACACCATAGGCAAGTGCACCTTGCCACCATATAAGAACCCAATTTTATTTGTCCATTAGCTAGATTAGGCCATGGTGAACAACATTAGAACTTGGTATTTTGTGATTTGGAGCTTCCATTTTTCTAGATCTAGGTTTTGACCATTTTCGGAATTCCTTGGTTTTGATCTATTAAACTTTGATTTTTGCTTGATTTGAGGCTTCCATGTGGAAGAGAATTCAATTTTACACAATTTAGAACTTTTAAAATCCAAATTTGGTTTTGTTTTGGCTAAGATATGAAGATTGAAATTTGGTGTTCTTGGGGTTCTTCTCTCGGCCTGTTAGAGAAGATGATCCTCGGCCTGCGCTCTTTAGCGCAAGGCCGGACTGTGCAACTCCTCGGCCAGCGCATTACGCTGAGCTGACCTGCGCTGGCGCTCTTTAGCTCCAGCGCCTTCCATCCCCTAGCGCACTTGACCGCAGCGCAAGCCGACCCCAGCGCACTTGACTGCTGCGCAGCTCGCTCTCAGCTCGACTCGGCTTCGGCGCAACTCAACCCTGCGCAGCTTGACCCCGCGCAACCCGCCCTCATCGTAACCCAATCCTGCGCAGCTCATATCTAGCGCAACCCAACCTCAGCGCAGTCCATTCCCGTGTGCAGTTCCTTCCCCTGCGCAGTCCATTCTCCCAGCGCAATCTGACCCCCTGCGCAACCCACTTGCCCATGATGGTTTGGTTTTATTTCTTGGACTTGGCTTCTCTTTTGTGGATTGGAGTTTAGTGATCTTGTTCCACACAACACGACTGTCTCGACCCAACACGAATGGGCACGATTTTCGGTGTTTTGCTTATGACTAGTACGGCTTTCGTAAATTTTGTGATTTATGATCCTAGTACTTTCTGATCTTCTTGATAGTGACCCGATGGGGTGCGCTCTTAACTTGTGACCTGTGATCCATGATTAATCTCTATAACTGGACAACTTGATAATGGCACGTGGCGGCGCACTCCTGACTTGTAACTTGTAACTTGACTTGACTTGATGCTGTTGCGATGACTAACTTGACTCATATAATCAACTCTAACTCCGTGGGTGTTCATTCCTGCTGCTTTGTGCAATCCACTTGTCTTGTCTTGTCTCGTATCATGTCTAGGATGTGACTTCCTGGTTACCACGGTCAGGGATTCGTACTGAACATGGAATAGGCTAATGACTAGATCAAACTATAGTTCATGGAGGATTTCCAGTCACAGGCGATCTCGTTATCTGGACGCTTTAAATGGACTTGTAGCCTGCCGACGAGCGGGCACATTTCCAGCACACTGTCATGTGTTGCACCCTCTAAGTCACCTAAGGGTATATCTTCTCCTGGGCGATGTACCCAACCATACTCTCAACCCGCGGAAGGATAATTAGATAGTCTGCAGGGCTTGGGACTGAGAATTTCTCATTTGCATCTTGCTAGTAACTAGGCTTGTGATAACCCTAGTTAGTTAAGTAGTAAGCCGTAGTAATTGCTTGGCCGCTTGTGAATGGATGGTGTCCAGCCTTGTCTAAGTCTCGTCTAGTCCCTGTACCTGGTACTCCTGAACATAATTGTTTTACTTATCTTTAACGATAAATGGGTAGAGACATAGTGCTATTCAGGTGAAGGGTTACAATCCCGGTCCTTGTTTGGTTTACGGGTTGTAACCTGGCTTCCGGAATGGTTCCATGTCCCTAGTCGTTTATTGTCCTGTTGTACTCTTTATTACTTGTACTTTTTTCTATTTCTTATGTTCTGATATGCTGGCTTTTGTTCTTATTTCGTGGCCTCCTTTGTGGCACTTGCTCTTTCTGGGGTTTGAGCCAGCTGGTTTTGTGTGGCCAGATTTCGGAGCAGCACCCGAAGATCTACCGAACTTCCAGCCCGATGGTGGCGACTAGAAGAAACCCGGACTACGAGTGGGTTTTCCATTTTGTTTCGCTCACTACATTGTAAAATTATTCTTTTGAGACGTTTAGCCGACGAGCACCTGTTAGCTCGATGCATATTTACTTACTGTCTGCCTACGGGCCATAACATGATTAACAAATCCTAGGGTTGATCATGTATAACTTAACTCTTGCTAGTCTTCGTATTTTGTATGACTAGCTTCATGATCAGCTGAATATGTAATATTTGGGACGCCTTTTATTGTATATTTGGTGGTCTAACATCTTGTAACTATATTACTTGCTTGAGATTGAGACAATAGGCTTGACCTTAAGAGACCGTTGGCTTGTAGTAAACCCTCATATCTAGACAGCCGTGACCGTATAGCGAGGTGGATTCCATTTCAATATACGTAGCTGGTTATGTACGCCCCCGCACTCCAGTATTCTGGTTCTGGGACGTCACAACGAGAATCTGTCAGTAATGTAGTATCACATGAACATGTCCTAGTGTCAGAGTGTACCCCACAACAAGTTATCGCGGTAACGCAAGTGCCAAATAGCATGAACTGTTTTAAAACACTGCTTGAAAAAATTAAAGTCCCCCTGTAATTGAATCTTCCCATTGCCAATACCCTCCTCTTCCTCGATAGCAATGTTCATTCTACCCAGTTTGTCCCTTATAAAGCAGCCAACCATGTGAGCAATTGGATTCCTTTTCCCTTCCAGGGGACCAGGATTATAAATTCCAAGTCTTCATCCATTCGAATCATGTCAAACATTGGTCGTCAAGAGGACCAGTATGCTCAAGCTATGGATCAAACCAAAGGTTTACTGTCCTTCCCATTGGCAATGTATCACGCCCCTAACTGTTTCATAACAAAAGTATATTGTAAAGTCGAGATATAAATTTTTCTTTATACCTTATTTCTTAATTAAATTGTGAGCTGCAGCCCATTCTAGCCCCTAGGTACTTCGATCTCTGACCCGAACAATAACAATTTGTTACATGTAACCTGAGTCCTTTAGACAGTCAGGTTGGGTCTAGGTTCTCAACCTTTAATATACAAGTTAACTGGCTCCAAGGAGCATCTTAGATATATATATTTTGTTACCAAAGTTGAAGTTGTTTTAGGATAGGTTTAGTCTTAGCAATTTCTTAAACAAAAACACTTATTTCAACTTCTCCGTTTCGACCCTCCTCAAAGTGGCAGAGCTTGACTAAATTTTTTGGAGGGACAACATATATTTTTAGAGTAACGAATTACATTTTGAAAAGGCCAGGTTGTATTTTTGAAGGTGGTAATATCTAAAATTTATCTTTTTATAGGAAATTAAAAAAAAATGGAGGGGTGGAGGGTGGACATGGCCCCCTTTAGTCCTTGCTAAGCTATGCCACTGCATCCTCATTTACTCTATGAAGAACATTTCAATATCACTATAAATGATTAATCATAAATACCAAAAACTATCATTGCACATATCTCTTGTTCATGAATACATACTTTTTTTTTTCTTTTTTTTTTCTTTTCGACTTTTGGTTAGGTTTTCATACTGTTTTTATCTTTCTAATTTTAAAATTCTTACATTCCAAAAATTTTCTCCTTGATTGTGTTTTACAATTTAATTTCTTGCCTATCATCCACTCACAAAATTTCATCAACAAACATCATGAATGAACCTTATGCAATATGTCTACTAATTCCATCTACAATAACAATAGTGCAAAGAGATAAAGACTTAGATGTTGATCTTTTGGGTAAGGTACTAAAGGAAAGTAGTAAAGGAAAATAGTGGTGTCCCCGATTGCTCTTATAGTAACAAATGTTCTTTGCAATCTCAATATGTGTAGGGGTAAACGTTCGGTTTATTTGATTTAAACCGATTCGAAATATTCAAAATTGAATAAACCAAAATTCGAAAAATTCAAAATCGAAATTGAACCGAATTAGCCAAAATCGAAACCGAACCGACGAATAACAATTTGGTTTGTTCGAATTAAATATTTTTATTGTTTAATGGGTCGGACCCAAAGTTTGGATTGTGCTTACATTATAATTAAAGTAATAATTTTTATACACACATTTGTTGTATTTTAAAGTTGCGCCCAAAATTGGACTAGTTAAATTATCAATGATGAGCTTCAAACATATACATAGAATTATTGTTTACAAAATATACAAAATTTTAATCACAGAATATGCATAAATTGAGAGTATTTATATAATTGTATAAATCTTATTCAGTTTTCGGTTTTGAACCGAAACCAAAATCAAGCGGAACTGAAACTGAATAAGAAATTTTAGTATTTTCAAAACCGAAACTGAACCGAATATTTTTAATACTGAACCAAATCTCTTATTCGAATATGTTAGTAAAATTGAATAATGCTCACCCCCTAATTATGTGGCTTATTCACAAAAATAAATATAGCAAACTAACTTTTTATTTGCAAAATAATATTTAATTATGACGCGATAGCCTTTCCACATACTTTGATAGGCACTAGGTCATAATTATTCATCCTCTTTCACGGAGCAGTTAGATATTCGGTTAAACTTTTATGAAAATTATACTTCAATTGGCACATCAGCCATATCGCCTTCAATTTTTGCAGCTCAACATCAGCCACAACAACAAAGACGAGAACAAAGAAAACATGTGATTTTGTTTTCTATCATGCTCCTTTGCAAATCTTTAAATGATACATAGGAATAACCTGCAAAAGCTCAAACCCCTTTTTCCAAACTCTAATAGTCCCACATCGGCTGGAACATAAGGGTTGGGTGTGCATATATTACTTTGTCTCCTTTTATTTATTTAAGTCTTGTGTGGATAGCCTATAGGCCACACGTGCGTGCCGCAGCTCGGTTAGTTTTGCTTATCGGGTGTGGGTGGAGACCCACATCTGCGGACGTCGAATGTCGATTTGATATCTTCTTCGGGTTTGGGTTGAGACCCTAAAATTTTTTTTGCTCCTCTTTAATTTTTGACGTTATAATCCATTAATTTTGTAACCTTTGGACTCATTAATTATGTCCAGGTTCAATGAACCATTTGTTTAACATTTGTTTAACATTTGTTTTAATTTTGTAACGTTCAATGTTTAATTGGCTAATTAAATTCACCATTATTTCGATACGTTGGAAATCATCCTATATATATCGTATCATTTCTCTTCTTCCAGTACACCGAAAACTTTGTTGCGAAAGCTCTCTAAAATTTCGTTCCCTCCAAATTTTGTTCTTCTTCATTGCTGCTCTGGGGGAGCTAAGTCGAGGGTCATTCTCTCTGCATCGTGTGCGACAAGGAGATTTCGGTGGATGTTAGATTATATTTGTACCTAATGTAAAATATGGCCCATAAGCCCAATAATGTAGCACTATATATATTGTAAACATACCCCATCAATGAGAACAATGCATTATTATTTCCTACATGGTATCAGAGCCACCCGAAAAACTCTAACCGCCATCTTCCGAAAGAAAAAAAAAGACCCTTTCTTCTTCTCCTTTCTGACAACGATGCGCTCAATCGGCACACAATGCCAGCCGATGGCAACAAGAAGGTGTGATCTTTTTTCTCTTCCGATGCTGTTTTGGGGAGCAAAGATTCAATTTTTGATTGGAAAGTTGACATCATTCTGATGAAATACTATTGAGTGACCGTTAGGAAAGATTTGATTTGAGAAGGTTTTATTAATGTATTTGTTAATTTGGGAATTTGGCTATGAGGACTTGCTGAGATTGATTGATCGAGTCATCTGATCGCTTTTCAATTTGATCACGCGCGCCCTCCCCTGTTGTGTGCCGATCGCGCGCCCTCCCGTGCCTTCCCGTGCTGACCGTGCCGACCTCTCCTGCTCCCGTGCCGATCCACCGATCCACCGATCCGCCTATCCGCCGCCGTACGCGCCTGCCTTACGGCCTGACCGTACACGACCGATCCGTCCGGCCCGCTCCCGCGACGATCCACCGATCCGTCGATCCGCCGCCGTACGCGCCAGCCTTACGGCCTGACCGTACGCGGCTGATCCCGCGATGATCCCACGCCTGACCGCGCCTGACCCCGCCACCGACCCAGACCCCTACGCGCCAGATCCGGTGCCCCGATAGTGGCCGATTCGCCGCTCGTTCGACCGATCCGTCAGAGTTGTACTTTATTTTATACACTCGACTTTGGCGATGGCTGATGATGCAGCGTCCAGCTACTCCATCGCGACTGGGGGTGGTGGTGCACACAACCCCAATTTTCCTAATCCGAAGGATCCATATTTTCTGAGTTCTACTGATCAACCAGGAAATATCATTACTCCTATTGTTTTCCGTGGACCGAACTATGCTGAGCGGTCTCGGTCGATACGTCTCTCCCTGATCTCTAGGCGAAAGATCACCTTTCTGGAAGGTACTGAAATCAAACCTGTTAATGATGCTAGTAAATTGCTTGATTGGAGATGTGTGCAAGCACTATTGGTTCAATTGGTTCTTAATACCATTGATCCGTCTCTGAAGAAATCTTTGCCGTACTTTGAGGAGGTTTATCCATTGTGGAACTTGTTAGAGAAGAGGTTTGTTGTTAGCAATGGCACTCAGAAGCAATAAATTAAGGTGGCTTTGGCCGAGTGCAAACAAACGACGTCGATGTCTGTGAAAACCTACTTTAGAAATTTGCAGTCTTTGTGGGATGAACAAGCTGCTTATTTTCCATTGCCTACTTGTACCTGTGATGAACTTGCTGCAAAGCTACAGGCTATGAGGGATAAAGACCACTTTCAGGACTTTATGTATGGGTTGAATGCTGAGTTGTATGGTCATACCCGATATGTTCTTCTGGCTCAGGATCCTCAGCAAAGTTTAGATCGGACATACCAGGCAGTCCGTGAGGAGGAGGATATACAAAAATCTCAGGTCCAGTCCGCTACTGAGGAGGTGATGGCGTTGGCTATCAAGACTTCACCTCGTATTTCTACTACTTCTAATAGTAGAACCTCAGATTCCAGGAACAAATCAGGTATGATCTGTACTCATTGCAAGAAAACAGGTCATGATGTTGCAACTTGCTTTGCCAAGATTGGCTATCCAGAGTGGTGGAAGACTCGTCCTCGACGTGAGGGCGGACGTGGTGCTGGTGGTGGCAGAGGCCCGGCACCACCGCAGAGACGTGATGGGGGACGTGGTGGTGGTGGTGCATGGGTTGTTCATCATGTCGCCGCTGCTGGTCATGGTGTCCCTGCTGGTCTTGCTGGGAGTTCGACGGATATGATGCATGGAGGGTATCCTTCACCACTCTCAGGTGAACAATGGCAGAAACTGATGAGCTTGCTGGGTAACGACAATCCTTCCAACCCTGGTCCTTCAAACTCTGATCGTCTGATGGGTAAGAATTCTTCTGTCACTTGGATATTTGATACTGGGGCTACTCTTCATGTGACAGGTTCTCATGATTGTTTAGTTGATTGCTTTGAGGGCCCTATCTGTCCTGTGACTTTGCCTGATGGGAGCACTATTGAGGCTATTTTAAGAGGCAAAGTATTTTTGACTGCTTCATTGGTGTTGACGGATGTTCTTTACGTTCCGACATTGACTTGCAACTTGATCTCTGTCTCACAATTGATTGGTGCCAGAAATTGTGATATGTTATTTACTCCTGATTTGTGTTTTGTTCAGGACTGAAGTACGAGGATGGTAATTGGAGCAGGTGAACAAAGAGGTGGACTTTACTTCTTGGGGGAGGTTCCAGCTTCTTTGGCTTCGGTGATCCTGGCATGCAGAGAGAGTGATTCCGAGGTTTGGTATAGTAGACTGGGGCATCCTTCAGATAAAGTAATACAGATTTTACCTTTTCTCTCTGGTAGCAGTGTGTTTTCTCATAAGGCTTGTGATATTTGTCATCAAGCTAAACAGACTCGTGATGCTTTTTCTGATAGTAGTAGTTGTGCTTTGAGATGCTTTGAACTTATACACTGTGATCTGTGGGGACCATATCGTGTTCCCTCATCTAATGGGGCACGATATTTTTTGACTTTGGTGGATGATTTTTCTAGAGCTGTTTGGGTTATTTTGTTGGAGGATAAGTGTGCTGTCTATTCTATGTTTCTTAAATTCATTGCTATGGTGAAGCGTCAGTTTGGGGCCGATGTACGTCGTGTGCGGAGTGACAATGGCACTGAATTTAATTGTTTACGAGATTATTTTTCATCTCAAGGTATATTGTTCCAAACATCCTGTGTTGGGATACCTCAACAGAATGGAAGGGTGAAAAGAAAACATCGACATATTTTAAATGTAGCCAGGGCATTGAGATTTCAGGGTTCTCTTTCTGTAGATTTTTGGGGGGAATGTGTTCTGAGTGCATGTTATCTGATAAATAGAACACCTTCTAGTATCTTGCATTTTAAGTCTCCTTATGAAGTTTTATATGGTTCGGCTCCTTCGTATGATCATCTACGTATTTTTGGTTGTCTGTGCTATGCGTATGATTTAAAATTCCGACATGATAAATTTGCTAGCAGGAGTAGAAAATGTATCTTTGTTGGGTATCCACTTGATAAAAAGGGATAAAAACTGTATGATTTGGAGACTGGTAAATTTTTTCTATCCCGTGATGTAACTTTTTATGAAAAAGAATTTTTTGGGTGTGGCTATGCTAGCGAGATGTCTTCTGCGACACGCCATACATCTGTTGAGGTGCCGGGAGACAATATAGAGGCTTTTGGGATGGTGCCGGCTACGGTGGTTGAGGCCGGAGTGGTTGCTGGTGGCTTGGCACCGAGTGGCGAGGATGCACAGGTAGCTGCAGAAGTATTAACAGGAGAGTCCGCTGGGGATGATGCAGATCCTACTAATGATACAGGGGATACAGTATTGCCAGCAGTGTCCGACGAGGTAGTATTGGGAAGAGGAATGAGAAAGAAATCACAACCAGTGCGATTACAGGATTTTGTGACGAATGCTGTTCGAAGTAAAAGTCCCCCCTTCACCACAGTTCATCTGTTTCCGTCACTTCCTCAGGTACTTCGTATCCTCTAACACAATTTCTAAGTTATGACATATTTACTGCTGGACACAGAGATTTTCTTGCATCCATTACTGCAGGTGTTGAGCCTACTTCATATCGCCAGGCCTCGCGAGATTCAGGCTGGCGCGCGGCTATACAAACTGAAATACAGGCTCTGGAAGATAATGGGACATGGAGTCTTATCAATTTGCCTCCTGGGAAGAAAGCATTGGGAGGTCGATGGGTGTACAAAATCAAGTACAAATCCGACGAAAGTGTTGAGCGCTTAAAGGCACGGCTGGTTGTGTTCGGTAATCATCAGGTTGAGGGGATCGACTATTCAGAGACATTTGCCCCGGTAGCTAAGATGCCTACAGTTCGGGCGTTCTTGGCTGTTGCAGCTGTGAAAGGTTGGACTTTGCACCAGATGGATGTGCACAATGCTTTTCTTCATGGAGATCTGACAGAAGAAGTATATTTGAAGTTGCCGTCAGGTTTTTCGCATAGTGAACCCAATAAAGTGTGTCGCCTGCGTACGTCTCTATATGGACTGAAACAGGCACCACGTTGTTGGTTTGCTAAGCTTGTTGCTTCTCTGATATCCTATGGATTTATTCAATCTCATTCTGATTATTCCCTTTTCTCTCTTTTTAAAAGAAAGGTAGAGTTGCATGTTCTGATCTATGTGGATGATATGATTGTGTCTGGTAATGACTCAGGTGCTTTAGATGCTTTCAAAAAGTACCTTAGTTCTTGCTTTCACATGAAGGACCTTGGTGTGTTGAAGTACTTTCTTGGTATAGAGGTGGCTCGGAGTGCAGAAAGAATTTCCTTGTGTCAAAGAAAGTATGTTTTGGACATCATTTCAGAATGCGGCTTGATGGGGTCTCGACCTGCTGGTTTTCCCATGGAACCCAATCACAAGCTGGCAGAATCGACTAGTCCAAAGATGGCGGATGCAGAGCCTTATCGGAGGCTGGTTGGGAGGTTGATTTATCTATCATTTACTCGCCCTGACTTGGTCTATGCTGTGCATATCTTGTCTCAATTCTTACAGGAGCCTCGACAAGATCATTGATATTCTGCTTTGAGAGTTGTCAGATATCTCAAACATGCACCGGGACAGGGTATTCTTTTGAAAGCCGATTATGATCTCCGTCTTTCTGGTTGGTGTGATTCCGACTGGGCAAGTTGTCCCTTGACTCGCCGTTCTGTTACGGGCTGGTTGGTGTTTCTGGAGGGGTCTCCCATTTCTTGGAAGACCAAGAAGCAACCAACTGTTTCTCGATCTTCCGCTGAAGCTGAATACCGATCTCTTGCTGCGCTTGTTTGTGAGTTGAAATGGTTGAAGGAGTTATTGGTGTGTTTGGGCGTTCGCCAGGAGTCTGCTATATCGATGTATTGTGACAGTCAGTCAGCCCTGCACCTGGCTCAGAACCCGGTATTTCATGAGCGCAGTAAGCATATTGAGGTGGATTTGCATTTTGTTCGCGATGTTATTAGAGATGGCACCGTAATAGCCTCGCATGTTCCTACGTCTTCTCAACTGGCTGACATCTTCACCAAGCCCCTTGGAAAGCATGTGTTTGATTCTTTACTTCCCAAGTTGGACATTTGTGACTTGCATGCTCCAACTTGAGGGGGGGTGTTAGATTATATTTGTACCTAATGTAAAATATGGCCCATAAGCCCAATAATGTAGCACTATATATATTGTAAACATACCCCATCAATGAGAACAAGGCATTATTATTTCCTACAGTGGAGTGAAAATTTTACCACTAGCAGCATTCGGATAAAGTCTGCACACAGATTTGAATTAACTCTTAGAACAGTGCTACGTGCACGACTTTTCCGGAGGCCGGTAATAATTTACTATTGTTTTTTTTGTTGCAGATATTAAAAGGAAGAAAAATTGAAAAAATTCTAATAATCTAAGAGTTAATTGATTGTCTAACAAAAAAACTTCTTACCAAATTTTTCTGTTTTTCGCAAATATTTTTTTAACAGTTGTCTTTACAAATACATTGATACGTAAGCAAACTTTTTGCTACTGATTAAGCCAGTACTATTAATAAAATAGTACTATATATTTGCTACCTATTATAACAAAACTTGCTACCTATTACAACAAAATCTTGCTACCTATTATCACCTTTTTGTTAATTTAATAGTACTATATATTTGCTACCATTAAGTTAGTGCTATTAACAAAATTTATTCACACGTTAGGAAATTTTTTGATATCCAGAATAAGTCGGTACTGTTACAAAAAATTATTGATACCTTAACAAAAATGTTAGTACTGGTAACAAAGTAATTTGTCACAAACAAAGCTTCTACTCTTATGTTTGCAACTGTTAATTTGCTCAACATTGATTATGTATCAATGTTGTTAAATTATTGCTAGACAATTTGTCTTAAAAAATTGTCCTCGTACAAGTAGCATATTATTTGTCATCGTTTAAGTAGCATATTATTTAACAAATACATTGTTATCGGTAACATATACATTGTTATTAGTTACATAACAATTGTGGCCTCATAAGACTGCTTCTAGGAGTTGACACTTTTCATAATACGACTTCTAGTATTTTTTTGTCAATTCAAGTTTTCTTTACTCAATCTTTCAATTTAAGCTAAAGCAAAGCAGTTTATTGATTTAGTAAATTCTTTTAATTTTAAAGTTCTATAGTAGATATTTGTTTGGGTACAAGCCGAAAGGGCCATTCTATCAACAAGGCAAAAATAGTCTAAGCCACCGATATTTATGCGTCCCTAGTGGACCTCTACTTGCTGGGATCCGGCCCCTACAGTTAACCCAACTTGATCAAAACTTGAAAACTAAAATTTAAATGTGAATTACTAAGATCATTTAAACTGTTATTCTTTAACTTAAGCCATCTTATTGAGTAAACTTAATTATTGCAGACATTACAAAACATGACTATCAAGGAAGAGACCTTCACAGCCAAACCTTCAAAGTTTAATGGCACATATTTCAAAAGATGGCAGAGCCAAATAAAGTTTTGGCTTACCACTTTAGGTCTGATTTCTGCCATTGATGGGTCCACACCCATTACAAATAATTCTGATAAAACTGAGTCTGACATAGGGGTATCCAAGTCCTCTTCATCCCCCAAACCTAAGACCTCTAAGGAAATAGACTGCCACTGTTTCCACAGAATCTTAAGCGCTATGTCTGAGTTTTTTATGACATATTTTTGAATACAAAAGCGCTAAAGAACTCTGTGATGCTTTGGAAGATGAATATGGTTGTGATGATGCTGGAATTGAAAGATTCAATTCCTCCACATTCAACAGATATGTCATGGTAGATAATAAACCTATCAATGACCAAATTCATGAATTCCAAGATCACCCTAGACATGTGCAAGTCAAGGGAACATTCTTTTCTATTGAGCATAAAATAGGATGCTTGATAGACAAACTTCATCTTTCTTGGTCTAATGTGGCAAAGAATCTCCTCCATCTACAAGGAACTATTACATACCCTCAAGCTCTAAAAAGACTTGGACAAAAGAAGAGTTTAGGTTAAAATCCAAAGCTAGGTCTGATTCCAAAGCTAAGGTAAACCTTGTAAAAAATTATAGAAAATCCAAGTTAAACCACCATCTCATACCCAAGAAAAACTCCTTCAAAAAGAAGCAAAGTTTTCAACAACATCACCAAAACCTCACTACCAAAACCTTTATCACCAACAACCTCAGAAACATAGAAACTTTGGTCAGACTCAGGACCAAAGAAGATTTGTTTTATGTGTGGTAAAACAAATCATATGACCATCAACTGCTTCCATAGGAAGAAAGAAGATGTCAAGACCTCCTTCAAAGGGAAAGGCAAGCCAGAAGCTAACATGATTCTAAATATGTCTTCTAGCTCTTTCAGGTCTGTAAGCTATCAACCTGTAGTAAACATTTATTACCATTCTGATAATTGGTGGTTGATTCCGGAGCTAATGTTCATATTTCATTTGATCGCTCATATTTTTCAAACTATCAGGAATCAGGTAGAGGAGGTGTGATTCTAGAAGATGGCTCAACGGTACAGATCGTAGGAAGATTAAGAATAGATCTGAAGATGACATCAGAAAAAATTGTACCTCTCTAAGATGTGCTTCATGTGCTATCGGTTAGGAGAAACTTAGTCAGTAGATCTTTACTTATAGCCTCAGGATACAAAATTTTAATGAAGGCTAATAAAGTAGTTTTTTTTGTTGCAAGAATGACTTATTTATAGGAAAATAATTTGTAAAGGATGGTCTTTTTATTTTAAGTACTATGAATAAAATTTCAAATCCTTCTTTTGATGTTACAAATGTTGAATCCTCCAATGTTTGGCATGGTAGACTAGGTCATGTAAATTTAGAATCTATTAAAAGAATGATGAACTTATATCTTATTCCTAAGGCTCCTATTGATGATGAACACAAATGTAAAATTTGTGTTCAAGCCAAACGCACTAGACTATCTTTCAAATCTATCCAAAGGGATTCTGAACTTCTAGAACTCATCCATAATGACGTTTGTGATTCCAATAGAGTTTTAACCCGTGATAGTAGAGAATACTTTGTCACCTTTATAGATGATCATTCAAAGTATTGTTACACCTACCTTCTTAAGACAAAAAATGAAGTTCTAGATAGATTCAAGGTCTATAAGTCTGAAGCTGAGAACCAGTTAGATAGAAAGATTAAGAGTATATCTCAAATGAAATGACTAACTTCTATGAAGAACATGGAATTATTCATGAGGTAACTGTTCCTTATTGACCATAGTCCAACAAAGTTGCTGAAAGAAAGAATCACACTCTGTTAGACATGGTAAATGTCATGCTTCTCAGTTCAGGTGCCCCTGATAATCTGTGGGGAGAAGCCTTATTGTCAGCCTATTATATCCCTAATATGATACCTAGTAAGTCTTATGATAAGACACTATATGAGGATGTCTAGCTAAAGTAGGAATTCCTGAACCTAAAAGAAGGAAGATATGACCTAAGACTGTAGATGCTGTGTTCATAGGATATGCCCTAGATAGCAATGCCAATAGATTTTTTGTAATCCATTCTGAAGTAAATAAAATCTCTAATAACACAATTATAGAAGCTAGAGATGTAGTTTACTTTCAGAATATATTTTCCTTTAAGGATAGAATTTCATCATCTTCCTCCAACCCTTCTCTTACTCCATTTACCAGTTCTCATGTTCAAATATCAAGTTCATATCCTGAACAAGTCATAGACCCTAGAAGGAGTAAAAGAGAAATGAATATAGGAGAATAATTCTTTATATTTTTGATAGATGGTTGTAGGAACGAAATCATAAAGCAGAATACTCTAAGGGGGGAGTGAATAGAGTAGGCAGCGAAATATTGCTTAATTAAAAAACTTGTTAGCAGTTAGATCACAGATAAAATAATAATCACAAAAAGTAAATGACAGAAATTAAAAGAGATTAGAAGGCAAGCGCAAACACCGAGATTTATACTGGTTTCCCTCTTGTGAGGACTAGTCCAGTCGGAAGAACTCTAGCTTCAAGTTGAATCCACTATTGGAAAATCTTGCAAGTTTTCATACGAAGTCCTTGCAACTTCTACAGACGCGAGCTTTGATACGAAGAACTCGACCAACTTCAATTGTGTAGAGTTGTATCGTCTATCAAGCCTCTGATTACAATCGCTCTGAAACTTCTATACCGTACTGTACTGGCAAATCGACTAGAGGATTGTAACTGGCTTGGGATTTGAAAATAAAAGCTTTTAAGAACTCTTTGGAAGAATGTAAGCTCAGGAAGAGAAGAGATTGAAAGTGAATTAGTGATTTGAAATGATCGAAATATTTCTCTATTTATAGTTTTTCCAAAGACAGAACTCTGACAGAATTCGGACAGAATTCGGACAGAACTCTTTGTAACAAACCGTAACTGAAGGATGGCCAAGTTCAAAAACCCAACGTTCATTAACGTTCCAAATGGCCGAACTCTGGCAGAACTCGGCCCGAGTTCTCCTGGGGTTCTTCCAGTTCATTTTTGGAGAAAATAAATTTTGGCTTTTTGAAAAATCCTTCAGAAGCTTTTTGTAAAAAGAATATTTTTCAAAAACGTAGGTCATTTGTAAAAGAATAGGATGGTTTTGAAAAACATTTTCGGATAGCATATTTGCCAGTACGACTCGGTGTACAATGTATTCCTAGACTCAATAAAATGAAAAATTATATTGCTTAACAGGAAGTACATTCTGAATTGCAAACGGCTTCAGTCTTGAACATTGTTGATATCCATTGTTGACCAGTGTCCAAAAGGTCGTAGGTAAACATCTGAGTTGACTTGCATTTATATCGAGACAGAGTTTGATCAATTATTAAAATCAGGTTTGACCATGACCAATGGGCCAACAATCTCCTCCATTTTGATAATTGACAAATCTTGCCGATATAACATCTAAGCTTGGAATCAATTCAAAATAGTAATCAAAGAAAATTGTTCATAACCTGTATTCACGAAAATGTTAGATCTTATTTCTCCCCCGTTGTCACTTAGCAAAATAATTACAAAAGAGAAAGCTCGCCCGCAATAAATGCATAAGTAACAAACAGTGAAGAAACACAATAAACATAGATAATCATGACAAACATGGTAGAAACAGTAAACATTGTAAGAGAAACAGATAGTCTATAGAACACAACACAGGCAGTATTTAATAAGGTGCTAAAATAAAAACTGAAACAAATAAAGTGCTGAATAATAGACTAAGATGCCAAAACTGAGGCATAAACAAAAACCATGTCTATGAATAGTCACATAATAGAAAAAGTGCTGATAAAAAAAATATAAGAGTACTGATAAAATCTTGGAATGTTGGAGCATTTCCAAGTAAACATAAAACAAAAGTAACAGTCTCAATAATCTTATATCTCAAAACTCATCATCATCATCATCAACGTCATCAGCTGCAGCTCCAGCATGTCCAGAAGGACCAGCTCTAGAAGTACCAGCGCCAGAAGTGCGAGGAGTGGCGCCAGTGGTACGATACCAATCATAGGCGTTCCCTGGCTGGAACAGAGAGTGGACCACCTCGTCATCAATGCGATAGCCAGAAACAGAAGGGTCTCGAGGTAAAGAGCTAGCAGAATGACCTGTTTGTGCAAACCTCAGATCGGCGAAGGAGTTGGCAATCGCCTGGAACCGAGTCACATCACGAAACTCGTGTTCCCTAGAGGTCTCAACATAAAAAGACTGCAGATTTGATAAGTGTTGATGGATACCCTCAAATGTCATAGGGTAAGAATGAGGAGGAACAGGTGCTGTGGGAGCTGTGGAAGTAGGTGCAGGAGGAGTAGGTGCAGTAGGTGGAAGAATAGATGCAATGCTGCGACGAGAGAGTTTGAGAAACTTGGGCTCGGGGTCGACAGCACAAGTAGATAGATCAATATCAACTCTCTGAAAAATGCGAGGAATAAGCATCGCATAAGATAGGTTGCGGTCTCTCCCGCAACATCTACCCATCATTTGGATGATAATCTTAGGGATAGAAAAAGGAACCCCTTAAGAATATGATAAAGAGCAGAAAGCTCAAGTGCAGTGACATCATCTTTAGAAGTGGATTTTGGAAGTAAGGTAGAATGGATGATGCGATGTAATTCGTAGTTAAATAAGTTCAAGTTATTAGCCTTGAACTTTTCAGGAAGAACGCGTGCGGGCGCACAAAGTTCATTCTTGAAACTAACGGGTGTCGTACCATCGGAAAAATCAAAATCAGTGATGTCATCGAGCGGGGTGCCTTCGTTTGGGATACCAAGGATTTTCGCTAACATTTCATCAGTAAATTCGATATCAATTCCTCCTACACGTGTCCTCGTTGTAAAAGTGTCTAACACGAAATTACAATAGAATAATCTAATGGCATTAGTGGCAATAGGAAATTGTAAGGTGACAAAATGTTGTAACCCTAATGCCTCAAAATAAGGGCGGTGATCCGGAAAGACAGTCCACTTAATCGGCGATCCGATGCAAATAGTATGCATGATAAAATCGGCGTACCACAATAAAGCTTGATCGGAAGTTTTAAAGTAAAACTCATCCGACGCACCATCGTCCGATTGGACCGGAGAAAAGAGGCAATCCGTATGCGGATCTGAAGACGATGCCTCTTCACTGGCATTGGTCTTCTTTCTCTTGAAGGGATTGAACTTAGACATTCTTTTCCAAATTTTCTAGAAACCTTAAGTATTAAAAAGTGGAAGAAAGAAGGGATTATACCTTCCAAGAATTGGATATGTTGTAGAGGATGACGTTCTCCGCACGAATCCAAAGTTTTGACGAGAAACTCCACACGGATTGGAAGAACAAGGAAGGAGAAGAAGCTAGGGTTTCGAAGGCGCGCTGCTGCTGTTATAAGGATATGGGAAAGAATGAAGAAGAAAGAAGCCTCGGGTTGGTGCTGGTATATATATATATATATATATATATATATATATATATATATATATTTTTTTTTTTTTTTTTTTTTTTTATATATATATATATATATACCCAGCCGAACTCTGGCCGAATTCGGACCGAACTCGGGCCGAATTCGCCAAGGGTATATATATATATATATATATATATATATATATATATATATATATATATATATATATATATATATATATATATATATTAAAAATAATTCAAATGAGGCCATATTCTTTTTCATTAATTCGTTTTAAATACTTAATTCAAAGTTTAGTAATTTTAAATCTCAAAATAATATAATTAATATTATTTTACAAATTAATATTCTTTACTCAGCATCTGTCTCAGATTAGCTGTAGGAGTACTGTCCCAGCTAACGGAGGTTCACCGGGGAACTCTTAAATACCGCTTCACTTCGACCGTAGTCGTGGTGACAGACAGACTCTTTTTAGGCTTGTCTCGAAAACGGTTTATGAGTATCGAATAAATAATTAATAAAATAAAATTAATTAATATTATTGATATCTAAAATTCCTAATTCTCGACGTAAATAGTTGAAACAATCTTCCGTTAAAGGTTTTATGAGTATGTTAGCTAATTGATTATGTGTGTCTATGTATACAAGGTCTATATCTCCATTTTGTTGATGATCTCTAAGAAAATGATGTCGAATCTCGATATGTTTAGTACGAGAATGACATACAAGATTCTTAGTCAAATTAATAGAACTAGTGTTATCACAGAAAATGGGTATGTGTGAAAAATGTAATTCATAGTCTTCTAAAGTTTGTTTCATCCACAAAATTTGTGCACAACAACGTCCTGTAGCGATATACTCAGCCTCGGTTGTTGATAATGCAACAGAATTTTGCTTTTTACTAAACCAAGAGACTAGAGCTTTTCCTAGGAAATAACATGTGCCGCTAGTACTTTTTCTATCTACTTTGCATCCAGTAAAATCAGCATCGGAATAACCGGTTAGGTCAAACGACGTAGTTTTGGGATACCATAAGCCGACAGAAGAAGTGCCTTTAAGGTATCGGAAGATACGCTTAACTGCGCACAAATGTGATTCCTTAGGATTAGCTTGAAAACGTGCACATAAGCAAACACTAAACATAATGTCTGGTCGACTAGCAGTTAAATATAGTAAGCTACCGATCATACCTCGATACTTACGTATGTCGACAGATTTGCCTTGTTCATTAATATCAAGCTTGGTTGAGGTCGCCATTGGAGTACTAAGTGATTTTGCTATTTCCATGTCAAACTTCTTCAATAGATCCTTTGTGTACTTAGCTTGATTTATAAACGTCCCATTGTTGGTTTGTTTGATTTACAGTCCGAGAAAGAATTTCAGCTCTCCTATCATGCTCATCTCAAACTCATTTTGCATACACTTTGAAAATTCTTGACAAAGAGATTCATCAGTAGATCCAAAGATAATATCATCTACATAGACTTGAATCAAAAGAATATTATTATTCAAAGACTTTATAAACAAAGTAGTGTCAACCTTTACCTTTGAAAAACCGTTATCAAGTAGGAAAGTGCTTAGACGATCGTACCAAGCACGAGGGGCTTGTTTCAAACCGTATAAAGCTTTCTTCAACTTGAAAACATATTCAAGAAATTTGAAATCAGTAAAACCGGGTGGTTGAGCTACATAAACCTCTTCTTTTATAAAACCATTTAAAAATGCACTTTTGACATCCATTTGAAATAACTTAAAATTATGAAAATATACAAATGCACATAACATGCGAATGGATTCTAATCTCGCAACTGGGGCATAAGTCTCATCGTAGTCGATACCTTCTTCCTGATTGTATCATTAAGCTACGAGTCGAGCCTTATTACGAGTCACTAAACCATTCTCGTTCAGTTTATTTCGGAATACCCATCGGGTGCCAATGACCGGATGATCAATAGGCTTGGGAACAAGTTCCCAAACTTGATTTCGTTCGAATTAGTTTAATTCCTCTTGCATAGAATCTAACCAAAAATTATCACTACATGCTTCATCAATATTTTTGGGTTCAAACTGCGAGACAAAAGCAACACAAGAAGCTATATCTTTATTGGAGGAACGAGTACTTACACCCTTGGTAATCTCACCAATTACCAAGTCCTTTGGATGACTAGCCAAGAATCTCATCTCTTTGGTGTAGTCTCAGGATTGCTTGTTCCGGCTTCTTTGCTTGGAGGTTCATCTGATGCCTGATGTGATGGTTCTGTATCTTTGTGTGAAGGTTTTACAGTAGCTGTACTTGGTGTGATTATGTCTTCATTGTCATCATCGTCTAAGTGTTGATTTAGCTCATCAAACTTGACGTTGATGGATTCTTCAATGATCATGGTTCTTTTGTTGAAGACTCTATATCCTTTGCTCTTTGCTGCATAACCTAAAAAATATACCTTCATCGGCCTTTTCATCAAATTTACTCAAATTATCTTTGGTATTAAGAATAAAACATTTACAACCAAAGATTTTAAAATAAGAAACATTTGGTGCTCTATCAAACCATAATTCATAGGGAGTCTTCTTTGATATAGGTCGAATTAGAATCCTATTGAGAATATAGCATGCTGTATTTACAGCTTCAGCCCATAAATATCTAGGTAGACTAAACTGATTTAACAAAATTGCTTGAATTCTGCATTCTCAAATTCGTACAGATAACCTTACGTTCCATAACTCCATTTTATTGTGGAGTCCTAGGGCAAGAGAATTCATGCAGATAACCATGTGTGTCACAAAATTGCTTGAATTCTGCATTCTCAAATTTGCCGCCATGATCACTACGAATGCGAGTAATCATGAACCCTTTTTCATTCTGTACTTTCTTGCAAAAGGTGACGAATTCTGATAATGCATCATTCTTGCGTGCAAGAAAATAAACCCATGTATATCTAGAGAAGTCATCTATAATGACAAATGCATATAACTTACCACCTAGACTAGCAATTCTGCTGGGTCCAAATAAGTCAATATACAACAATTGTAAAGGTCTAGTGGTACTTACAGCGTTCTTGGATTTGAATGCGGATTTGGTAGCTTTGTTCTTTTCACATTCGCTACATACCGTATCCTTCTTGAAAGAAATATCTGGTAAGCCGCGTACCAACTTCTTCGTTGATAATCTTGAAATTGTATCCATGTTTGCATGACCGAGTCTCATATGCCATAGTTAACTCTCAATACTTTTGGCCATCAAACATCTACCTGCTGTGTTAGCATCTTCCAACAAATAGAATACATATATATTATCTTCTCTAATACCTTCAAATATAGTACTGCCAGTTGAACTATCAATAATAGTACATTTATCTTTTACGAAGTTAATACCATAACCGTGATAAGCTAAATGGCTTATGCTGAGCAGATTATGTTTTAACTCGGTAATAAGACAAACATCTTTAATCACTGGATAGGGAGCCTTACCAATGTCACCGATACCGATTATGTACCCTTTCAAATTATTACCGAAGGAGACTTATCCTTCTTTATTCCTCTTCGACTGTGTTGCAAATAATGAAGCGTCACCGGTCATGTGCCGTGAGCAACCGCTGTCGAGGATCCATTTGCTCATAGCATGTAAAGGGTGTCCCACCTACAAAATAATTTACAGATGAAACTTTTGGTACCCATTTCTTGTAGGGTCCTGATTGGTTAGTTTTCGGTATCTATGCATAAATATTTAAATCTACTAACTTTCTGATTCTACATGCAGAAGATATATGACCAATGAGGCCACAATAATGACATTTAGCATGTTGAGTGTTGAAAGTAGTGTGAGGTGCATGATTGGTAGGTTTTGGTTTTCTAGTATAGAAGAATGCATGCCTATTAGTCTTCTTGGGCATATTCTTGGTACGGTTTGGTCTGACAGTGTTGGGCGTATTCCGATGATTCGGTAATTGACACGTGTTAGAATAGGAAGTAGCAACTTCAGGCCATTTTCCTAAACTAATTTCCAACTTTTTGGAAGTGTCATATAATCTAGTATAGTCAGATGTGAGTGATTCTAATCTGACCTGTGCACACTGGAGACTCTTTCTCTCCTTAGATAGGTCTTCCTTTAACTGGATAATAGTTTGGTCTTTTTCTTCGGATAGCTTAACAGTCTCGTGTAACAATAATTTAATAGAAGAAAGCTCACCAGACTCATTTGAAGAGTCATTATCTCTAACCTGATCTAGTAGGTCGGTAAGTCTTCCTATTTCACCTTTGTACTCTTTGAGTACCTTCTTAGAGGTTTCATATTTACTATGCAGTTTTCTGTAATCATCTAACAGTTCACTGAAAGCCTCTCCTAGTTGCTCAAAGGTAAAATCATCATAAGGATCAAATAGAGGATTAGTGATTACCTGATCGCAAGCCATCAAGCATATATTTGCAGCGTCGTCTGATTGTTCATCTTCTAAGTCGCTGGCTTCACTTTCATGCCATATGCTTGTGTTGGTTTACTTTCTTGATGTCGATTTCTTCAGGTAGCCTTTGTCATATTTGCTGTTTTTCTTTGATGATGATGCTGAGGGACAATCTTTCTTCATGTGTCCTTTCTTCTTGCATCTGTAGCAAATAGGATCTTCCTCGTTGTTGTCGTCTTTGCTGTCCTTTGTTCTTCTGTTAAATCTCATGAACTTCTTGAACTTTCTTACCAGAAGAGCTTGATCTTCAGAGTCAGAGTCGATGTCGTCGGAATCATCTTCGATGGTTCTTCTATGTTGAGCCTTGAGAGCAATCGTCTTCTATGACTTTTTCTTTGGTGTAGCATCTTCAAAGTCTTAAAGTTCTAACTCATGAGTGAGTAGCTTACCCATGAGTGTTTCTAGAGACATTGTTGAGAGGTCGTTCCCTTCAATGATTGTTGTAGCCTTTGGAATCCAGTTCTTTTTAAGGGCTCGTAGAAGTTTACGAATCTTCTCATGGTTACTGTAATCCTTGCCTAGTGAGGACAGAGGATTTACAATATCCAAGAATCTTGTAAACATCTGAGTGACTGATTCACTTGGCTTCATTTTGAATGCCTCATACTCCTGAGTAAGTCTGCTAATCTTTGACTCCTTGAATTGTGTTATTCCTTCGTGGGTTATTTTGAGAAGTTTCCACACTTCGTTTGATGTTGTGCAAGTAGATACCCTGTTGAATTCAGTTCTGTCTAAAGCACAAAATAAAGCGTTAATAGCACGTGCGTCAAGACTGGCCTTTTTCTTTTCTTCCTCTGTATATTTGTCATGGGGTTTTTCAGCTAAAACACCATTAACATAAATACGAGGTGGCTTTTTATAGCCATCAATAACCACAGACCATAAGTCAAAATCAAGAGATTTTAGAAAGAAACACATACGTGTTTTCCAATAAGTGTAGTTTGTGCCGTCAAACAGTGGAGGTCTGTTTGTGGCTTGGCCTTCACTTATGAATTTCACAGTTGCCATATGTAATATTATGATCTATATAAAAATTGAATATAACTACAATTTTACCTTGTTTTACCTGTATAACCTGCTCTGGTACCAATTGTAGAAACGAAATCGTAAAGCAGAATACTCTAGAGGAGGGGTGAATAGAGTAGGCAGCGGAATATTGCTTAATTAAAAAACTTGTTAGCAGTTAGATCACAGATAAAATAATAATCACAAAAATTAAATGACAGAAATTAAAAGAGATCAGAAGGCAAACGCAAACACCAAGATTTATACTGGTTTCCCACTTGTGAGGACTAGTCCAGTCGGAAGAACTCTAGCTTCCAGTTGAATCCACTATTGGAAAATCCTGCAAGTTTTCATACGAAGTCCTTGCAACTTCTACAGACACGAGCTTTGATACGAAGAACTTGACCAACTTCAATTGTGAAGAGTTGTATCTTCTACCAAGCCTCTGATTACAATCGCTCTGAAACTTCTAGACCGTACCGTACTGGCAAATCGACTAAAGGATTGTAACTGGCTTAGGATTTGAAAATGAAAGCTTTTAAGAACTCTTTGGAAGAATGTAAGCTCAGGAAGAGAAGAGATTGAAAGTGAATTAGTGATTTAAAATGATCGAAATACTTCTCTATTTATACTTTTTCCAAAGATAGAACTCTGACAGAATTCGGGCAGAATTCGGACAGAACTCTTTGTAACAAACCGTAACTGAAGGATGACCAAGTTCAAAAACCCAACGTTCACTAACGTTCCAAATGGCCGAACTCTGGCCGAACTCGGCCCGAGTTCTCCTGGCGTTCTGCCAGTTCATTTTTGGAGAAAATAAATTTTGGCTTTTTGAAAAATCCTTCAGAAGCTTTTTGTAAAAAGAATATTTTTAAAAAACGTAGGTCATTTGTAAAAGAATATGATGGTTTTGAAAAACGTTTTCGGATAGTCTATTTGCCAGTACGACTCGGTGTACAATGTATTCCTTGACTCAATAAAATGAAAAATTACATTGCTTAACAGGAAGTACATTCTGAATGGCAAACAGCTTCAGTCTTGAACATTGTTGATATCCATTGTTAAGCAGTGTCCAAAACATCGTAGGTAAACATCTGAGTTGACTTGCATTTATATCGAGACAAAGTTTGATCAATTATTAAAATCAGGTTTGACCATGACCAATGGGCCAACAATGGTGACCTCTCAACTTATGAAGAATCCATATCTTCTCCTGGTGTCACTTTCTGGAAAGAAGCTATTAACAATAAGTACAACTCCATTTGAAGAATAATACTTGGTTTCTAGAAGACATGCCTTTAGGTTGTAAACCCATAGATTGTTAGTGGATCTTTAAAAAGAAACTTAAAGCTGTTGGTACCAGAGAGAAATACAAGGCTAGATCAGTAGCCAAAGGTTTTACCCAGAAAAAGGATTATATTATTTTGATATCTATTCTCCTATAGCTAGAATCACTTCTATTAGAACCCTTCTAGTCTTAGCTTCCATTCATGATATGATGATCCATCAAATGGATGTAAAGACAATATTTCTAAATAAAGATTTAGAAGAAAAATTATATATAGAGCAACCTGGAAGTTTTATTGCTAAAGGTCAAGAAAAAGGTTTGTAGATTAGTAAAATCTCTTTATGGCCTAAAACAAGCTCCCAAGCAATGGCACAACAAATTTGACAGTCATTATAAAATTGGGTTTTGTGCCAAATTAATATGACAAATATTTGTATTATAAACATATAAATGGATTCTTATGTTTGTATGTTGATGATATCCTTATTCTAGGATCTTCACTGGAATTGATAAATAACACTAAGAATTATTTATCTGACCAGTTTGATATGAAAGACCTAGGTGAAATAAACCTAATCCTAGGAATGCAAGTATCCAAATACAAAGAGGCATATACTCTATCTTTAGCACATTCAATTATGCTAAGAAAGTTTGAGTATTTTGACAAAAAAAACCGTCCTTACTCCTTATGACAGTAATGTTGTTCTCAAGTAGAATGAAGGATCTCCTATAGAACAACATAAATATTCACAGATGATATGGTCCCTTATATACATAACAAATAGGACCAGACCCGATATTTCATTTGCTATTTGGAGACTAAGTAGATATATTAGTAACCTAAACCAGTCACATTAGACTGCATTTGGCAGAGTGTTTAGATATCTTAAGGGTACTCTAGATTATAAACTTTATTATACTAGACATCCTGAAATCATAGAAGGTTACTAAGATGCAAATTGGGTAACTGATACACGTGATGTAAAATCCACTACTGGGTATATTTTTATTCTAGCAGGAGTTGCGATCTCCTGGGATCATGTAAACAAACTATCATTGCCAGAAGTATAATGGACTCTGAAATGATAGCTTTAGACACTACTTGTACAGAAGTCGAATGGCTTAGAAATCTTATTATGCATGTACCTGTTTCTGTTCATCCTATTCCTGTAATTTCTATAAACTGTGACAATAAATCTGTTATAGAACTACTAAAGCATGATTTTGTGAATGCTAAATGAATAAGTACCTACAGCTGTGTTTCAAGTCAATAAAGAGCCTATTAGAAAAATATATGGTTCTTGACTATATAAAGTCAGAAAAGAACCTAGTAGATCACTTGACGAAGGCTCTGTCTGGGACATTGATCCTAGAATCATCGAGGGGGATGGGGTTAAGCCCACAGTTTAGTCACCAGCAGTGACAACCCAACCGAGTTTGACTGGAGATCCCAAGAAGCCAGTTCAATGGGTAGGAATAAGCTGGACTAGGTGAATATTATGGAATACTGACCCTGAGATTAAATTCTCTTAAAATAAAAGCCCAAGAGGCTGTACATGTGTACCTTGATACTCCATCCCTATGGTGACAATATTCTTGTGTGATATAGTTAGGGTGAGTTTTAACTCTTAATAAGTCCAAGTATAATATACATGATTGATTCCTATCACCAACCCTTGAGGACTTACCTATATGAGAGGTCATGAAGGTCACGACTATAGGACATGGCGATCCTAGACAACTCTCATGAATATAGAAATGTGTGCATGGCCAATCAAATGTGCCACCCGATAGACCCAAGTATCTCTAGTGTATACTACTAAAATACAGCAATTTGGCGACGGACAATTAGCGACGAATCTTATCCGTCGGACATAGCGACGGACTAGCGACTACCTTGTGACGGACTACCATCAAAAAGCGATGGATATTTTTTTTATTTTTGTGTGCCAAAATCAGTCGCACATTCGTCGTTCATTTGACAAAAATTGAGCGACGGATTGATGTCCGTCGCTAATATGTCGCATATTTTGGCGTCAAAAACTAGAAAAAATGATGCGATAAATTAGCGTCTAACTATAGCGACGGCCGTTCCGTCGGTAATCTAGTGGCTATTTAGCGACTACCTAGCGACGAATATATTCGTCGGTAGTCCGTCGCTAAATACTGTAACCTAACTTAAATTGAACCGACGGGGGGGGGGGGAGAATTTTTCATTCCCCCAAAAAAGACTCTCTCTTCCCCCTCTCTCTCTCTCCGGCGGCGAGCTCTCTCCGACGGGTCACATTCTCCGGCAAAGCTCTCTTCGACGAGTCTCTCTCTCTCAGGTATGCTCTCTCTCTCTCTTCCTCTCTCTCTCTCTCTGTTTAGCATAACATATAGGGTTTCGGGTTGGTGGAGGGTCGACTGTCGCTGGGGCCGGCGGGGTGGGGGGAGGAAGTGGGGGCGGGAGGGGAGGTTGTTGAGGGCGGAGGGCAGGGTAGGGTTTAGGGTTTCGGGGTAGGGGTAGGGTTTCGAGTGGGGGGGTCGACTGTCGCGGGGGCCGGCGGTAAGGGGGGAAGGAGGGGGGACGGGGGGTGGATGGTGTTGGGTGCGTGGCGGGGGACAGGGGTTGGGTTTAGGGTTTGCTGTCGGATTATCCCTATGAGTATCGGCATCAGGGGTATCGGTAATATCGGTGGTTTCTGATCGGAGTATCAGATATTTTGGTATCAAAAAACAAATAGCTATTAATAAATTATTAATATTAATAATTTATTAAAGTATCGGCCGATATCGATACCGATCAGAGTATCGGACTATTCTTATGAGGATGGTTTAAAGTATCGGCCGATACCGATCCGATACTGTCGATACCGGTACATTTTGGCATGTCCCGCTCTGATACTGACCGATACCGATCCGATACTGTCCGATACCGATACAGTTTGGCATGTCCCGGTATCGGTATCAGACTATCCCTATGAGTATCGGCATCGGGGGTATCGGTAATATCGGTGGTTTCGCATCGGTGTATCGAATTTTTTGGTATCAAAAAACAAATAGCTATTAATAAATTATTAATATTAATAATTTATTAAAGTATCGACCGATACCGATAACGATCGGAGTATCGGACTATTCTTATGAGGATGGTTTAAAGTATCGGCCGATACCGATCCGATACTGTCACTCCCCGTTCCCAGAATACATATTTTAATACGTGTACTGCTTGAATAAATTTATTTGATATTTATCATGCTTTTGTTCTGTATTTAAATTCTTCAATTTTGCGCTTATTAATTTTCCCATATTTTATTTTCTGCTTTTGCTTTAGCTCTTGGTTTAGCCTGTTCATTAAACCAATTTGGTTTAGCTTGGTTCATCATGATAAGGAGTGGATGGCCTAGATCTTGTAGGAAGGAATGGGTGGTGGAGATCTTGACTTGGGTTTGATATTAATACTTCTTTACTTTTCTCTCTCTTCATTACTCTCATTTACTTCTTCTTCAACCTCTATTACTATCCCACCAACCTAGAGAGCTAGGCAAGTACCACTTGCTTCTTGGTGGATCTCAATTTTTGTTGTTCAACTGTCTTCCTCCCGAGATTCTAAGACACTCTAGTACTTAGCATTTTTAATTTCCATGGCTCATTTCTTGTAGATCTAAGTTTGTTGCATTTTTGGATTTATTGGGTTTTGATCTATCTAACCTTGTTATATTCAAGTTTTGATGGTTCCACGTTGTAGAGAATTTCTTTCTGCCCCATTTTGACCTATGGAAGTCCGAATTCTGACCTTGGATGAAGGATTATCGGAGCTTGGAAGCCATGGCTCTCATAGGTTCTTCCTCTCTGAAATTTGGAGAAGAAGCATAGCTTTGGCCGCATGGCTCTTTGCCGCATTCAGGCCGCATAATGCATAGCTCTGGCCGCATGGCTCATTGCCACATTCTGGCCGCATACCGCATAGCTCTGGCCGCATGGCTCATTGCCGCATTCTGGCCGCATAACGCATAGCTCTGGCCGCATGGCTCATTGCCGCATTCTGGCCGCATACCGCATAGCTCTGGCCGTATGGCTCATTGCCGCAGCCTGGCCTCATACCGCATAGCTCCCAGCCGCATATCCCTCTAGCCGCATAGGCTTTGGCAATCCTGGCCGCATGAACTTTACTTTTTCCAGCCGCATGAACTGAACTTTTTTTCAGCCGTATGGCTGGGTTGGCGTTCAGCCGCATACGCATGTTTCTTCTCAGCCGCATAAGAACTCGTTCCCTTCCAGCCGCATGTGCCTGTTCTCTTCCAGCCGCATGAGCCCGCATCCCCTTGGCCGCATGAGATCCCATAGCCGCATGGCTGACTTAGCCGCATGAGTTTGCTTCCCCGAGCCGCATGCGACTATTTTCTCTCGAGCCGCATGGCTGCTTACCGCATTGGCTGTTAGCCGCATGGCTCTCGGCAGCTTGCCGCATAACGATCCTTGGCCGCATAAGCATGGCCCTTGGCTCCCGGGCCGCATGGAATTCCGACCCGATCCTGACTGCATAAATGGGCACCCATCTATTGCTGTCCATAGTGCCTTTTGGCTGTTTCTTGTCCCGGATTGACATTGATTGACATTGATTGTTACCTTGACTAATAATTGATCATGCGTTCCTAGTTGGAACTAAGAGACTGGCTAGTCGTCTTATTGAATTGAATGAGACACGTTCATGTATGAAACATGAACCATTGTGATCGACTAGCTGATCCAAACATTGGCATATGGACACATGTTGACTTTTATTTTTTCTGCAAAAGCAGTATGTGGATCTTACAGTCAAGGCATGATTATTCCATGGCTAAGATTGATTATTGCATTATGCTATATAAGACCTACAACCTAGCAGTACGGGCATCGTTGTAGAGTTGTGCATATCGTACTCTGTACGGAAGTACTCATTCTGAATGACCACGATCCACGATACGGGATTTCAATCAACATAGGGACCTATTAAGCTAAATAAAATAACGATTGTATGGAGAGAATGGATTTCCGAGTTCTTACATGGCAGCCATCTTCGGGACGATTAGTGCCCCGATATGCCAGCTGGTTCCCACAAATACTGCAAATCTGCCACACGGATAGGGAGTGGTATCTGCCTATATTGTTATATATACTGATGACGGGCGTCCCACTGGGACTCGTCTAACTCATAATTGGCACAAATGATTATTAGATAAATTAGCCTTGCTTGTATATAGTAAGAACTGAGGAATCCTGTATTGCATAATTCCAGGGCAACTCGGAAATTACAGTAGCAAGTCGTATTAGTTGTATGGCCGTTTAAATTGATTTGTCTGTGCACTGTACCTACTCTGTTAACTACTGAGATGAGCAGAACGTCAGGACATGATGGGTCAACTTCTGTCCTTGTTTGGTTGGAAAGCTGGCTTGAAGTGTCGTGATGTTGTACGAACCCCAGTAGCAAGCAGAGACCTTTTTATCATATTCTTACTCTTATTACTGGTTCCAATTTCTTATATCGTGCTTCCTTGCGGTACTTGCTGTTAGAGGTCTAACCTCTCTGGTTTTGCATGGCCAGATTTAGAGCCAGTTCTCGAGGACTCAGCTTACTTCCACCTCCAAGATGGTCAATACTAGAGGAATGATCGCCGGAGGACACGAGTGGGTCCCTTGCTCCCTGCTCCTTTTACTATTTACTTCACTTTTGCCGTTTGGCACCGACATGTTAGTCAGATTGTCTTGTACTTACTTTTACATAATTGTAACTAAATCAGACTGCAGCTGATAATGATTGTGTATACCTTGTTATATCCTCTGGCTATATTTTGTAAAGCCAAATCTCAAAGAACATTTTGACCAAGCATTTGGGACGCCTTACTGCTTTATCTTATATGTTCTCTATTTACTGTTTCTTGTTTGAATGATTGAGACAATAGATATTGAGTAACCCTAGTAAGATTTTCATGTAGTATGCACCCCCTCGTCTTTTAGACAGCATTGATCGTATTATACGGTATTCATCTACTCGTAATACGTAGCTGGCTGAGTCATTCCCCCGCTCTTCGGTATTCTGGATCTGGGGCGTGACAAGGTTTTAGTGGTGGCCCATGCAGGTCTGATTTCAGACTTATGGGGTATTTCAATTTATAGGATGTCTCAATCACACATGTTTCCCCTTGATCTCATGATTCGTTACTCTCGACTCTAGCTTGACCTTCCAGTGTCCTTGGACTTCATTGATCTTTCCTGTCCGATCGTTTGATTGTTCTCTTGTCCCTTTTCTTAGGGGCACTTCGTCCGCATCTGCCAGAACTGGACAACAACAACAAGGGCAACACGGACAACCTGACCATGTTTGTCAGCAACAAGGGCCAGTACTACCTCAAGAGACTATCCAAGAAGAAGTGATAGTGGAACCAGCAGCTAGACCGCAGTATCCGGAGGTGGGCTGTTTCCTAAGCTTTTTTATGCTACAATGATATATTATTATATACATGTGTACTCCATTTTCTTCTTTAGAGTTATATGACTTTGGATTTTACAAAACAGAATAGAGTTCTCACTGGGCATGTTTCCTAAGATTGTTTTATGCTAAAATCATATATTCTTATGTACATGTTTCCTAAGATTGTTTTATGCTACCAGGATATATTCTTATGTACATGTATACTCCATTTCTCCTTTAGGGTTATATGACTGGATTTCCCAAAACAGAATAGAGTTCTCACTGGGCATCTATTACAGTGTTTGATCCTGATCACCATAAATATTTTGTAAAATTTTAACTTTTATTTATAATTGCGTCTGTTCTTGCACAATCAAGTGCAGATCATTTATGCACTATACTATAGCCATGATATTCATTTATATTATCTTCTTAGGTTATCTACCGGATAAAGCTTCCAGGCCCTACAATTTTGGGTGAAGGCAAGCCAGAGAATCAAAATCATGCCATTATATTTACATGTGGTGAAGGTTTGCAGACTATTGACATGAACCAGGTAATCCTCTAATATTTTTGGGCAAATTATATGTTATTTATTTAACCTAAAACATCATTTCAACTTTTTTAAGGATAATTATCTAGAGGAGGCCTTCAAAATAAGAAATTTACTCCAAGAATTTCTGAAAAAGCATGATGGTGTGAGACATCCATCAATACTTGGAGGCAGGGAGCACATATTTACTGGGAGGTTTGCTACTGAATTTTATAAAAATAAAGAAAACACAAATTATATACTCCACTTCTCTGTCGAAGATGACATGAGATCACTGAGAAGTGCAATTTCTAGAAGAATGGATAACCTGAACATATGAGGATATTTCTATTTAGTAATGCTATTGTTATCCTTTCCATAGTTTCAACTTAATACTCAAAAGTTTTGTGTATATAGATGCATTTACTTCGGATATTTACTTCAGATGATTTTTAACACATGCATGGTGTAGATTCCATTTACGGATTTGTGTATATAGATGCATGTTCAAAAGTTTGCATGTTTGTAGCAAGACAAGGCAACACAATTTAAATGCTTTCTTGAATAGTGTGCGTAATTACCAAGTGCTCACCAATCAATGGCACTGCTATGCCCTGCTCCTTTAATAATTTCCTGAAATGAGGAAGATGTTAGTTTTCCTCCAAAAGTGTTGGGATATACAATACCAAGCATATTTATAGGCCTTGCAACCACCCTTAAAACAGTTATGGAGGTCAAGACATAGGAATCACATCATGTAAGAATGATATCCCGAGGATAAAAGTATTGAAGAGTACCATCCAACAACAAAGGGCAGGGATTCAAATATTCTAATAGTTATATTTACACGAATTCTAGTAGCTGTCAGAAAAATTATATTTCTATACTAGCCTACTAGCTTGAAAGCTGGACATTCCTGTGTTTGATTGATTATTATTTTTTATGCTTATTCAAGTAGGAATAACATATTAGTCCTTTCTTGTCGAGTTGGAGGGGACCAGTGTGGTCATGGGGAGTGGGTCATTCTTGGGGAGAATATTATGCTTAAGGGATCATGTTCCGTTATTTATAATAGCAGTATCGACATTATTTTTGCCCCCACATATTTGCGATTTTCTTTTTGCAACATAGGTCAATTTTGAAGATATTAAATTAGTTCATAGTTTGCAACTTAAATGTCATGTAACTTGCGTTTGCAACTTAAATGTTCATCTTGGAGTTAAAGCTAAAACTGCAGTATTTTGGAAACTGATGGGCTAATTTGTATATTGCAGTATAAAGATTATTCAGTTAGTCCAAAGAGCATGTGCGTGACTTAATGTGATGAAACTGGCAAGATAGGTCCTAACTGCAGTTCAAGCAGTTCAAGCTCTTCCTGATCATATGAGGTATAAAAACAATTTATAGATATTGTAATATGAAGATCAGTCACTTAATTTTTATATAGTGTGTATGTGTGTGAAAAGATCATATACTCTTTCATTATACGGGGAGTATGTCTGCATTGGTAGCTTTATTGTACATAATGTCGATCAAGCTTCTTCCTGCATCCATAATAGGAGCTATAAGGTTATGTTTAATATATGACATCATGCACATTTTCATTTGATGACTAATCAGATGTAATATCCTAATCTATCCATTGGACTTAGCCTTTATTCTAATTTGATGTTCCTAGATTCTTAGAATTTATTTATTTCTCAAAGCATTTGTCATATATCTTATTCTCAGTTGAAATTTAAGGCTTTTTTGTTCTTAGTTGATATCAGTTTATACATACATGTACACATAATGATTAAATATATTTCTCTTCTTCTCTCAGGAACTACATGGGAAATGAAGGTGTTGTGAATGTGGGAGTGTGTGCTCCGGCTGGGTTTGCTACATATTTTATTTTTAATTATATAAATATCAGTTTTGGATGTTTAAGTTGTACATAAACTACATACTTTGGTTGGATATGTTTGTGGTTGGACGTGTGTTGGATGTTTGTGGTTGAATGTGTTGGATGTATTAGAAGTTTGTGGTGTATGAACGGTACAATTTGTTAATATAAAAATTGAATCTTATAGTTATTTGATGTATGTATATCTTTTGGATTATTGATATTATGTATGTGTTCGATTCATAATATATAATATAAATGGAATATCTGCTTTAGCTTCTCATGACGGTTATAAAAATGTCAACAATTAACTCAATCCTGCTGCAAAAAGGCTTTTCTTGACGGCTAATAGCCGTCATCTAGGCCGGAGTCAAGAAACGTTTTTGCCTATGTTGACGGTTTCTAAAAACTGCTATCTTGACGGCTAGAAGCAGTCAAGAAAATTACTTAATATGACGGCCAAAAATGGTCAAGAAAAGCCATGCCAGCGACCGTCAAGGAAAGGGGGGGTCTTTTCTTGACTCCGGCCTAGTTGACGGATCTGCAACCGTCAAGATACCCATTTCTTGACGGGGAATCCCCGTCAAGAAAAGCCTTTATTCTTGTAGTGAGGAAGATGCTTCAAAATGCCTCTCCGAACTTCAGCTTCAGTTTAGAGCTCCCACAGCACTTGGGGAGTTGGGGGAGGGGGTTAGCACACTTGCTAAGTGGACGGAACAAACCCACTCGTCTAAACTGACTTTGATTTGTTAAGGTATGCATGCATTGGTGTTTTCTTTCTATTTAGAACTAAATGAATTCAGTTCGTATCGATAGCCTTCCATTTGAAACAGTAAAGCAGACAGAAAACATAGCAGTTTATCTCATTCTTACCACGGTCGTGCTCGTCCTTGCATAAAAACAGAGATTATAATTTTTGCCTGCATAAGACAATAGGTGAGCATGCTATTTTATATGCTATCATCGGTGTTAATCACCACGAGGGACTATTCATCATGGCATTACGATGCACCCTATCAGACTAGGTTGTAAGCCTAGCTGAAAGGTCCCGTAATGCCTCGTGCCAAGCACGAAATCTCAAATTCCCCCTAGGTCGATTCGGTTCCGTTGTCTCAGATACTATTTCGAGGAAACCCTTGCGCACAAATTGTCCATGACCATGCAAATACGAGAACAATTTATCATATGAAACTGATTGCATAGTGTGGACATTACTAAGCAGTATTATCATTTTTCTCAACTCATGCAACTAAGTCATTTTCTTCAAAGACGTACTTCCGATTTAGCGTTCCGTAGGCACCAAATTCCTCCGAGGCACCATATGCCGCAAACAATATTTTATCTTTTCATTTTACAGATCATGAAATAGTCTATCTCTTTTTTAGAACCTTAAACTTTCTCTTTTAGTTATAAAACTTATATTTTCAGAGTAATTTACTCTAAATCGATACATTTCTCCTGAGTTCTTGATCTTAGTGGATTGGCATGTATTTAACTTGGCATCGTCGATTTGAATAAGTTCGAGGCAAAAGAATTTCATTTGCGGGACATAATAGAAAAGAAGGGGTCGAACCACCCACCAAGTATTCGATTGTGCCGATAGTCGAAGTGCTTCGCAACGTTCAAGTTTATGTTACGCGAGCTCCTGCAATGGCACCAACACTTAGTCAGAATTCCTTCTTTAATCATTCGTTTTGAAATTCGTAGAATGCATCCAGAAAATGATGCAAAAACACATTCATCAAAACCAAGCGACGAAAGCTCTAAGAAAACCATACCGTAGTCCGGTCCCATTGAAGGGACTCTTATATAGAGCTCACTCACCAAGACGCAGCCTGCTGCATCTAGGACTTATTCCAACAGAAGTCGTTCCATTAATTGGATCGATTCTTATAACAATCATCCAAATCGATTTGATCGATGCCGCAAGGTGTTATCGTTTACCAAACTCACTGATCGAGTCAGATGGCCATCTAAGTTTCCGACTGATCTGACTTAGCGCAAGCATATTACGAAGTCTGCCGCCTATCGAAAGCGGAATACTACATAATATACCACAAAGAAAAAGTTTCGTCCCGAAACTTAAGAACAAGGGTCTAAACTTAAATTAGGCAAACAACGAAGGGAACTTCTCCTTCATCTCCGCCTCCATTTGCCACGTCGACTCTTTAACTGAATGGTTCTACCAAACCACGCGGACCAAGGACATCGATCGATTTCACAATAACTTCTCCTAACGGTCCAAAATTTGAATAGGCTCCTCCGAGTAAGACAAGTAAGTACGTAGCTCCAACTGATCGAAGCTAACCACATGACTTGGATCGTGTACATATTTTTGAAGTTGTGAAATGTGGAAAATATCGTGCACATCAGCCAAGGCAAGAGGTAGTGTGATCCGATAAGCAACCGTTGCAACTCGCTCGATGATCTCGAAAGGGCCTACAAATTTTGGGCTTAATTTGCCTTTAACGTCGAACTACATCATGCCACGCATGGGTATTACTTTCAAAAACACATGGTCTCTGACCAAAATTTTAGCGGTCGTCGACGAAGATTTGCGTAGCTCTTTTGTCGACTTTGCTCGATACGGAGTCTATCTCGTATCAAGTGGACCTTTTCGACGGCCTGGTCCACCAGTTCCGATCCGAGCACTTGTCGCTCTCCGACTTTGTCCCAGCATATTGGAGAATAATACTTTCTCCCGTAGAGCACTTCATATGGAGCCTTCTGAATGCTCGACTGATAACTATTGTTATACATAAACTCCGCAAGCGGCAAATGCGTATCCCAACTAGTCTTTAGATTGATCGTACATAGACGTAACATATCCTCTAAGATTTGATTCACCCTCTCCGTCTGACCGTCTATCTAGGGGTGGTATGCATAACTAAAATTTAGTTTGGTCCCTATCGCCGCTTACAGACTCGTCCAGAAATGCGATAGGAATCGTCCATCTCTGTCCAAAATTATTGTGGCCAGTACCCCGTGCAGTCGAACAATCTTGTCGATATAGATTTGTGCTAACCGATCGATGCTCCATCCTACTTTAATTGTGATGAAGTGAGCCTACTTGGTCAATTTATCAACAATGAGCCAAATTGTATCATTCTCCCACAGCGTATTCGAAAATCCCATAATGAAATCCATCGAGATGTTGTCCCACTTCCACTCAAGAATGGCGAGGTTCTGCAGCTCCCCGTCTAGCCTTTGGTGTTCTGCCTTTACTTGTTGACACGCCATGCACTGCGACACGAAAGTAGCTATGTCTTTCTTCATGTGGTGCCACCAAAAGTTTGTGCACAAGTCCTTGTACATCTTGGTGCTTCCCGGATGTAACGAGTACTTCGCATAATGTGTCTTCGTCAGAATTTTTTTTCTGAGTTCGACAGTTTCAGGAATACAGAGCCTTCCTTTTAGTCGCATTGTCCCGTCTCCGTCTTCCGCAAAGTCAGTCGCTCTTCCTATTGAAATCAGCTCGTACATCTTCTTCAGGAATGAATCGTCTTTCTGTGTGTTCTTCATTTTGCTAAGCAGGCTCGACCCAAGCTTCAACTGAGCTAGATGCAGGTGTCGATACTCAATTCCTAGTTCGATACCCATCGCTTCAAGGTCTCACCGTATCTTATTATTTAGTGCCAGTGATCACATAAATATTCTGCTCAACGCGTCGGCTACGACATTTCCCTTGCCCGACGTATACTCGATCGTTAGATCATAATCTTTTATGAGTTCTAGCCAACGTCGCTGCTGTAAGTTGAGTTCTCATTATGTAAACAAGTATTTTAGGCTTTTATGATCTGTGTAGATTCTATAAGCCATACCATAAAGGTAATGCTGCTAAAGTTTCAATGCAAACACAATCGCTGCCAATTCTAGGCCATGCTCGAATAGTTTTTCTCGTGTTACTTCAACTGCCATGAAGCGTAGGAGATGACTTTGTCTTTCTGCATAAGTACGCACCCGAGGCCAGTTCTCGATGCATCACTGAATATCTGAAAGCCTTTTGGACCATCTGGAAGTACAAGGATTGGAGCTAAAACGAGCCGTTGCTTCAACTCTTGAAAGCTGGATTCACAGTCGTCACTCCATTCAAATATGACTCCCTTCTGGGAGAGGCGAGTCAGAGACGATGCTAGTTTTGAAAAGCTCCGCATGAATCTTCGGTAGTAGCCTGCTAAGCCCAGAAAACTCCAAATGTCGCTAGCCGAGGCAGGTCGTTTCCAATCTACCACCGTTTTAATCTTCTTTGGGTCTACTGCGATACCTTTGATAGAGATTACATGTTCGAGGAACGTCACACTGCTCATCCAGAACACGTATTTACTCCGTTTGGCGTATAATTTGTTTTCATGAAGAGTCTGTAATACCGTCTTCAAGTGCTCTGCGTGCTCTTCTAGATTCTTCGAGTAGATAAGGATATCGTCGATGAATACGACTATAAATTTATCGATTTAGGGTCTGAAGACTCGATTTATCAGATCCATAAAAGCTGCTGGGGCATTCATCAAACCGAACGGTATGACTAGGAATTCATAATAACCATACCGAGTGCGAAAGACAAACTTCGATACGTCATCGGACTTGATCTTCAACTGATGATAGCCTGAACGAAGATCGATTTTTGAAAATATTGACGTGCCTTGCAGTTGGTCAAACAAGTCATCGATTCGTGGCAAGGGATACTTGTTCCGTACAGTCGCCTTGTTGAGTTCACGATAGTCGATACATAGCCGTATCGATCCATCCTTCTTTTTCACAAACAGTATGGGAGCTCCCCATGGAGAGATGCTAGGGCAAATAAATCTGTGGTCTACCAACTCTTGTAATTGTACCTTCAGCTCCTTCAGTTCTGCTGGATCCATTCGGTAAGGCGCTTTTGATATCGGTCGTGTATCCGGAAAGGTGTCGATGCTGAATTCTATTTCTCGATTCGGCGGCATCCCGGGCATCTCATCAGGAAAAACATCGAGAAAATCTGCCTCAACATCAGCCTGTATTATTTTTGTATTATCCTTTCGCGTATCTTGAACTAATGCCAGGTATCCTGTACAGCCAGAATACAGCATACGCCTCGCCAAAATTGTCGATACCACCATGACTGTCTTCGAGACCGTACCGCACGAATATGAGAACTCTGTCTCCCCAGGAAGACGAAACACAACTCTCTTCTCTGCGCACACGATGGTTGCATGACAAGCGCCCAACCAATCCATGCCCACGATTATGTCGTACTCTTTGATGTCTAGTACGACGGCTTCCAAGGATAGATTTCTTCCTCTGATGCAAATATGGTCATTCCTACAAATAAAGTTCGCATGCATATCGACTCCCGATGGAGTGCTAACGCTAATGTTCATATCTAGTGATTACAATATAATTTTATTTTCTTTCACATAATCAGCAAATATAAAACTATACGTAGCACCCGAATTAAATAGTACTCGAGCAGGTATATTTTTGTAGAGTGATATACCTGTTACAACAGTATCGAATTTGAACGCCTCGTCCCAACTCAATGCATAGACTCGGCCTTGCGCTCCATGGCTTTGATTCTGCGGGTTCACTGGGCCCGTATTTGTGCCTTATAGTGTAAGCGCTGTATTCTGATTTGGAGCATTGTTTCTGTATGGATTCGGAACATTTCTTGGGGGTTCGTTCTTCCCTGGAGACAATCATAAGACTTGTGACCTATCTTACCACATCTGAAACATCCAGACTCCATGCGTTGAAATGTCTGATGTCCATTTTTGCAACACTTGTTGCACCGTACTCCGTTATAGAAGCTCGATTTTCAAATGTGTTTGGATTCTTTACTACTCCCAAGCCTCCCACATCGTTAGGACGTTTGTTAAAATTATTACGGTCAACCGTGACATACGGCCAAAGATCCGCTCTCTATCAAGCGCGGCTTCATAGGATTCACGATAAGTTTGGCATCGCTGGTTCATGACGTCCTTACGCAGTTCGTCGTTCAGGCCTTGTTGAAAATGCTCGCACCATTCTTCTTTGTTGGGCAGGAAGGCACCGGAAAATTTCGTAAGTTTTGATAAGCTTGCGTCATAATTTTCAACGGTCATATTCCCTTGCCTCAACATAATGAACTCGTCCCCTTTCTGTTGACGGATGGCACGAGGAACATACTGTTCAAGAAAATCTTCCTTGAACATCTTCCAGGAAATCTAGGCGTCGGTATCGGCTTTATAGATTTCCTATTTCTTAGCTGCCCACCAGTCGTAAGCCCTCAGTCGTAGTTGTACAGTCGCACATGCTACCCTCTGGGGCCCTTCGATGTCGAGAAGGTTAAACAGGTCCTCAATCTCCGTGAGCCATCCCACAGTCACATCAGGCTCTGCTCGACCATTGAACTTAGGCGGGTTCATCTTGCGGAACTCTCTTGCTTTAAACAAGGAAGAAGAGTTCATCATTTGTGGTTGAAATTCATTCTTGACTTCATCTTGAACATCATTCCTCTCTTCGGATGTCGCGACCGTTGCTTTGGTGTTGCCCACCATATTGCTTACGATTTGCGTTAGGTCGTCCATCTGCTTTTACTGCACACTAAATTGGGTTTTGATTTGCATTTGAAGCTGTTGCTGCTGCAGCTTCCCTAACTGCAGTATTTTCTCTATTGTAGTCCCGCTAGGGATAGCGTCCTTTGAACTCGATGAACTATCTGCAGCATTGGTTGTTATGCCGGGATTATTTTTATTTTTCTTAGTCATTTCAACAAAACAAAGTAAATCCGTTAGTATTTTTCAAAAATATCTACATGCTTCCCTGTATGGAAATTTTATTTCACGCAGCATGTCGATAAACATTCAATTCAGCAATCGCAACGAACATTCCAAAATGAAACATCTTTCAAAAATATGAGGAAACACAACTGTGCTCTGATACCAATTTTGTCACGCCCCGATTCGATGGACTGTTCCTCCCCATTCCTATTATGTCGAATCGATCGTCCTCACTAAGGCGTGATGCCGTACGAGTCTGGAATTGCACTCGTATAAGGCAAGAACATTACATTTGATCATTCTTATTTGAAACATCAAGTTAAAATTTCACAAATCTCAGAGTAATTGAACATGCAATATAGGAAGATGGAAATATGCTTTTCATTCATAGCTTGCAAACGAAGTACAAGTCATAATTATATAGGATGCCGTTGCGGCTACATTGAATGAAATAAAAGAAAATACTCGACGAGCTGCCTGAACTAATACTTTTCGTTCCATACATTCGCCCTTTTATACATAAGCCTTCGATGAATTGGCTTAAAAATACTTCAGAATAGGAAGATGCTTCAAAATGCCTCTCCGAACTTCAGCTTCAGCTTAAGTTTAGAGCTCCCGCAACACCTGGGGAGTTGGGGGAGGGGGTTAGCACACTTGCTAAGTGGATGGGACGAACCCACTCGTCTAAATCGTCTCTGATTTGTTAAGATAGGCATGCATCGGAGTTTTTTTTCTCTATTTAGAACTAAATGAATTCAGTTCATATTGATAGCCTTACATTTGAAACAGTAAAGCAGACAGAAAACATAGCAGTTTATCTCATTTTTACCACGGTCGTGCTCGTCCCTGCATAAAAACAGAGATTATAATTTTCGCCTGCATAAGACAATACGTAAGCATGCTATTTTATATGCAGTCATCGGTGTTAATCACCATAAGGACTATTCATCATGGCATTACGACGCACCCTATCAGACTAGGTTGCAAGCCTAGCTGAAGGTTCCGTAATACCTCGTGCCAAGCACGAAATCTCAAATTTCTCCTAGGTCGATTCGGTTCCGATGCCATGGATACCATTTTAAGGAAACCCATGTGCACAAGTTGTCCACGACCATGCAAATGCGAGAATAGTTTATCATATGAAACAGATTGCATAGCGTGGGCATTATTAAGCAGTATTATCATTTTTCTCAACTCATACAACTAAGTCATTTTTTTCAAAGCCATACTTTCGATTTAGCATCCCGTAGGCACCGTATGTCGCAACCAACACTTTATCATTTTATTTTATAGATCATGAAATAGTCTCTCTCTTTTCTAGAACCTTAAACTTTCTCTTTTAGATGTGAAACTTATATTTTTAGAATAATTTACTCTAAATCGATACGTTTTTTCTGAGTTCTTGATCTTATTGGATTGGCATGCATTTAACTTGGCATCGTCGGTTTGAATAAGTTCGAGGCAAAAGAATTTCGTTTGTGGGACAGAGTAGACAAGAAGGGGCCGAACCACCCACCAAGTATTCGATCGTGCTGATATTCGAAGCGCTTCGCAACGTTCAAGCTTCAGTTACGCGAGCTCCTGCAATGACACCAACACATAGTCAGAATTTCTTCTTTAATCCTTCGTTTCGAAATTCGTAGAATGCATCCAGAAAGCGATACGAAAACACATTCATCAAAACCAAGTGGCAAAAGCTCCAAGAAAACCATACTGTCACTCTCCGGTCCCGATATACGTATTCTTTCATGAATTCTGTACATGGTATCCCGTATTTAGCATGTGCATAATTCTATTTATTATTATTTAATGGTTGCATGTTGCTTTTAAGCAAGTCATTAGTGGAAGGGTTAGAGCATGTTTAGAGATTAGGATTTTCTTAAGCCAACCCAACCCCTATTAATATTCTCTTCCTCACTCTCTCTCCTCCATTTATTTCCCTCAACCACCATCCTTAGGCAAGTACAACTTGCTCAAAAGTGGAGATTTATGCATTTTTTATTCTAGATTTTTTTTTAATATTATTTGTCTATATTGTTCTTCTCTTCATTCTCTACAAGTTTAGTTCTTGGAGTTTTTGATTCTAATGGCTAGTTTTGTGTAGATCAAAGTTTCTAAAACTAGGGTTTTAAGTATTTACATGGTTTTGATCTATCAAACTTGGTTATTTTCAAAAACTAATGGTCCTAGGTTGTGGAAAATTTGATTCTACACAATTTTGACCTTTGAAAAGTTAGATTTCGACTTGTTTTGAGAAAGTTATGGCCAAAACAATATTTGGACATTTTCTATGTCATCTGCCCTGGTTTTGGCAGGGACGATGAATAGTGCCGTATGAATAGTGCCGAGCCGCAGATGAAAGTGGTGCATAGTGCTGCATAGTTCCGTATAGTACCGTATAGTACCGAGCCGCAGACGGAAGTGCTGTATAGTGTCGCATAGTGCCGCATACTACCGAACCGCATATGAAAGTACTGCATAGTGCCGTATAGTGCCGAACCGCAGATGGAAGTGCTACATAGTACCGCATAGTGCCGAGTCGCATATGGAAGTACGGCATAGTGCCGTATAGTGCCGTATAGTGCCGAGCCGCAGATAGAATTGCTGTATAGTACCGTATAGTGCCGCATAGTGCCGAGCCGCAGATGGAAGTGCTGCATAGTGCAGCATAATGCTGTATAGTGTCGAGCCGCAGATGGAAGTGCTGTATAGTACCGTATAGTGCCGCATAGTGCCGAGCCGCAGATGAAAGTGCTGCATAGTGCTGCATAGTGCCGAGCCGCAGATGGAAGTGCTGCATAGTGCCGCATGGTGCCGAGCCGCAGATGAAAGTGCTGCATAGTACCGCATAGTGCCGAGCCGCAGATGGAAGTGTTGCATAGTGCCACATAGTGCCGATTCATAGTTGGGAGTGCTGCATAGTACCGCATAGTGTCCGAGCCGCATATGAGAGTGCTGCATAGTGCCGCATAGTGCCTATTTTGACTATTTTTGGCTGTTTTATGTCCCTTTTGGCTGAATTATGGCCAGAATTTCTCCAAACTCCCAACATGAAAGTTGTAGATCTTTGTCTTGGCTTCAAGAATCTTCAGGTCTCACTATAACCAGAATTCATATGTGACTTTGGCACCTTGTGCACCTTGCTCTTTGTGCACCTTTTACCTTGCACATTGCCCGTGCGCCGTTAGGGCCACTTCATGACTTGCGAGCACTTCATGCCCTAAGTGCATAGCACCTTCCTGTTCTATTTCCTCTTGTGTCTTGGTCCTCATTCCTGATCTGACTCCCATACGTATGCTGGATAATCCTATATGTGTACTAAGGTACAATCTATGTGAGCACCGATGTGCTATCCTGTCACGCCCCAGTACCGAAATACGGAGACGGACTAGGCCAGCTACTCCATATGAGGTACATAACGTCATACGGCGATCGTGGCTGTCGAGAGACTAGGGGGTACATGCTACAATCAAGTCTCCTATGGTCCCACAGAGTTCTATGTCTCAATCAATCAAGTCATATCAGCAATTAAATGAACATTAAAGATAAAGCAGTAAGGTGTCCCCGACGCTTCATCAAAATGGTCATGAGAGACTAGCTTTATAATTTAGCTGTCTCAGAGAGTCAAGAGTACAAAATTATACACAGCTGCAGTCTGTTTAATTACAATTATGTACTGACACAAAATATCAAGTAATCCGGCTAACAGGTGCCGGTGGCTAAACGTCGCAAAAGTATAAGCAGGAGTGGTGGAGAAGAAACCCACTCGAGTCCCCGAACTACCATGCTCCTAGTATGCACCATGGATATCAGGAAGGAAGATCGTGTCCTCCGGCTCTGCTACGAGATCTGGCCAAACAAAACCAGCGGGGTCAGCCCCGAATAGCAAGTACCGCCAAAGGGGCACAAGAGTTAAGATTAAAAACCCAGTTAATAGAATGATTGATAATAGTAATACTTATGCTACTATTATAGAGTAGCGCAACATCTTCGAACCCATATGGCACCCTTACAACCAAACAAGGACAAAAGTTGCCGCATGGAGTCGGGACATATCGTACTCTATAACTTTCACATAAGTTAAAAGGTAAAACCAATAAAATCTCCTGATCGTGACTTCGGTCGATAGCTTATCGCAGCACAATAACCAACCCAAAAATCAAACAAGAACATGGGTTGGATCATGTACCATGATAGACCATGTTCCTCAGTCATTCACAGAAGTAGCACTTCACAATCAGAATAAGTCTTCCGTTCATAACTTCGGTCCACAGCCTATCATAGTACGATAACCAACCAAACAATCAAACAAGAACATGGGTTGGATCACGTACCATGACAGTCCGCTTCCCTCAGTTATTCATGGAAGGTAATAGGATACAAGCAAGTCGTTTTCACGGCCAATCAAGTCTACGAGTTTCTAGTGGGACGAGGTTATCCTCGCATCATATTATTTAGAAAATCCTCAGATCGTATCTTTCCAGCAAGGCTAGCCAACCCAGGGGTTCGCGTAGACAGGTATGACTGAGCACAGGTCCCTCGTAAGGCTACCTTGCTAAAACATATAATATATAGCAGTAATTAATCGGATACAGTCATCCACTCGTTGCAGATGACACAGTATCCGTGGAGACCAGCCGGCGCGTCGAGACAATATCTCAAGGCGGCTGGTATAACACGATCTCGGGATTTTGCCCTCCCCATGCATCTAGTACATTTAGTTGCCTAATTTAACCCTAGGTGAAATCTTGGACTCACATGCTGTGGCCTGCATGATTATCCTCCTAAAGTCGTACTTTAGTACGAGTACCCCAAAGAGGATCCATGTCAATCAGTATGTCAACATGTTCTACCCTCCTTAGTGTAATACATCATTGCAAATACGCCACGAGGAGTTACGAGTCATTTGTCGAGCATGAACAAGAATTAGAACATTCAGGTACATGTATCAGGTAGGAACACTTTGTTCTCCGGGGTCACATTAGTGCTCATATCATGCTCGGGACAAAAGGCGTAAGGATATAAAATGGGCATATAATATCCGATAAAATATCAAAAGCGTACGCACAAAAGTACGCACGCTCAAGGGGAGCTGCGTACGGAAAAAAGTCACGCAGGCTCACTCAAGGCAGCTTACGTGAAAAATCACGCAGGCTCACTCAAGGCAGCGTAGATGAAAAGTCACGCACGGTGAGAGAGCAGCGTAGGGGAAAAGTCACGCACGCTGAGAGAGCAGCGTAGGTAAAAAGTCACGCACGCTACAGAGAGCAGCGTAGGTGAAAAGTCACGCACGCTGAGAGAGCAGCGTAGGTGAAAAGTCACGCACGCTGAGAGAGCAGCGTAGGTGAAAAGTCACGCACGCTACAGAGAGCAGCGTAGGTGAAAAGTCACGCACGCTGAGAGAGCAGCGTAGGTAAAAAGTCACACACGCTACAGAGAGCAGCGTAGGTGAAAAGTCACGCACGCTGAGAGAGCAGCGTAGGTGGAAAGTCACGCACGCTGAGAGAGCAGCGTAGGTGAAAAGTCACGCACGCTACAGAGAGCAGCGTAGGTGAAAAGTCACGCACGCTGAGAGAGCAGCGTAGGTGAAAAGTCACGTACGCTACAGAGAGCAGCGTAGGTGAAAAGTCACGCACGCTGAGAGAGCAGCGTAGGTGAAAAGTCACGCACGCTGAGAGAGCAGCATAGGTGAAAAGTCACGCACGCTACAGAGAGCAGCGTAGGTGAAAAGTCACGCACGCTGAGAGAGCAGCGTAGGTAAAAAGTCACGTACGCTACAGAGAGCAGCGTAGGTGAAAAGTCATGCATGCTACAGAGAGCAACGTAGGTGAAAAGTCACGCACGCTGAGAGAGCAGCGTAGGTGAAAAGTCACGCACGCTACAGAGAGACACGCTTCCAATAGGAAGCGTACCCAAGGCTGCGTACGCAGCTCAGTGTACGAAAGCTAAGCAGCTCGGCACACTGCTCACTGTCTTCTCCAAACAGTAAGAACACCATGGATGAACCCAAAGCTTCAAAACATCACAACTTGGCCATCCGAACTCCAAATCCGGATTTCCAAGGTTCCATCTTGGGTGAAATGGAATTCTCTTCCACATGGAAGCATCAAAACCCATAAAACCCCAACAAAAGTAGATCAAACCAAGGAAATCCGAAAATGATTAAAACTTAGATCTACAAAAACCAAAGCTTCAAAATGGAAATTTCCAAGTTCTAAACTAGTATAGATTGAAGAGAAGAACATGTTTTGGCAAATAGTTTTGTAAGAAATCATTGACAAAATTATGGATCCATCTCTTGAGCAAGTTGGTACTTGCCTTGGTTGATGGAGGAAATATTTGGTTGGTGGAGGAAATAAATGAGAGGAGAGAGAATGAGATGAGTTGTATTTATAATCTTGAACCCAAGGGTTCATGATGAACAAAAGGGGTCATGATGAACCATTGGTGAACCAAGAATAGGTTACCCAAATGAGCCAAAACTGTAGGCCCAAATGCAGAAAATAAATTAGGAAATAATATTTTATCGAATATTTTTGGAGAAATGTATGAAGAAATACAGCATAATAAATATAGTATAAATACAAGGTAAATACAATTTATCGATTTACGTATTAAAATACATATTCCAGGATTGGGGAGTGACATCTCTACCCTTCTTAGAAAAATTCTGTCCTCGAAATTCCAGCCAAGACAGGATAGTGAAATCAGGGCAAGCAAGGCACAATCATATACAAGTTAACTATCATAGCAGTTATTATCATACATCACAAAGTACAAAACAAGCAGGTACAGATAAGCATAGAATCGTGTCAATAAGGTGCAAAAATATACCTTATTAGTCAAACAAATGCGGATACCGAGATCTGATCTCGTCCTCGCACTCCCAGGTTGACTCTTCCGAAGAGTGATGGTTCCAAGAAACAGGGACAAGGTTTATCGTCCGATTCTTGAGTACCTTCTCTCGCTGGTCTAAAATAGATACGGGTTGTTCCTCGTAAGTTAGGTCGGTACCAACGACTAACTCAGAATGATCGAGGACATGAATCGGATCTGGGACATACCCACGTAATTGGGACACATGAAACACATCATGTATGCCAGTCAACGAAGGCGGAAGGGCAAGTCGATAAGCCACATCACCTACCCGAGCGAGAATCTTAAAAGGACCAACGTATCTTGGACTAAGCTCTCCTCGGGTTCCAAATCTGATGATACCCCGAGTAGGCGAAATCCGCAGAAACACTTGGTCGCTAACTCTGAACTCTAGAGGCCTACGATGCTGATCTGCCCAATGACGATGTCGGTCCTGTGCAACTCGAAGGCGCTCTCTGACCAACTTAACTATCTCCACAGTCTGCGTGATCATCTCTGGTCCCAACAACTTCCGTTCTCCGGCGTCGTCCCATGCCAAAGGGGACCTGCACTTCCTTTCGTACAATGCTTCGAACGGGGCCATCTGAATGCTAGCCTGATAGCTGTTGTTATAGGAGAACTCCACTAGATGAAGGTGATCCTCCCAAGATCCGCCAAAGTCCAAGGTACACGCCCGCAGCATATCTTCTAACGTCTGGATGGTTCTTTCTGATTGCCCGTCGGTTTGTGGATGATAAGCAGTACTGAATCTTAACTTGGTTCCCAAACTTTGGTGTAAGCTCCGCCAAAAATGGGAAGTAAACTGCGTATCCCGATCAGATACTATACTAACTGGAACACCGTGCTGCCTTACTATCTGCTTCATGTACATTTCTGCTAACTGCTCAGTAGTCTGCCCAACTCGGAAGGGAAGGAAATGAGCGACCTTCGTGAGTCGATCTACTATTACCCAGACTGCATTCTTACCAGTCGGGGATCTAGGTAAACCGGTCACAAAATCTATCGTGATGTGCTCCTATTTCTATTCTGGAATAGGAAGCGGCCGTAGCAACCCTGCTGGTCTCTGCTGCTCGGCTTTCACCTGGTGACATACCAGACACTTGGATACAAATCTCGCTATCTCTCTTTTCATGCCATTCCACTAAAAGTACTGCCTGATATCTCGATACGTCTTCGTTTCCCCTGGATGAATGGAGTAAATAGAACTATGAGCTTCGGACATGACTTCTTGCCGAAGGTCTCCACTCGGTACACAGAGTCTGTTTCCAAACCTGAGCGTACCATCTTCATGAATCACTAACTCCTTCCTACGGCCTGATTCACACTCTGACCGCAACTTCTGAATCTGTGGATCTCCTGCTTGTGCTGCCCTTATCCTCTCTACTAAGGTTGGCTGAATCTGCATACTGGTCATTCTTCCTATATCCCTTGGCAAAACTACTTCGATTCCCATACTCTGAAGGTCTTCTAAAATATGCTTCTGCGAGGTCAAGATAAAGGCACTGTCTCTCCTACTCAGTGCATCTGTAACTATATTCGCCTTGCCTGGATGATACTGAAGATCTAAATCAAAATCCTTCAGCAGTTCTAACCATCTTTTTTGCCTCATGTTCAAATCTCGCTGCGTGAATACGTATTTCAAACTCTTATGATCAGTATAGATCTCTACCCGATCTCCGTATAAATAATGCCTCCACAACTTGAGTGAAAACACCACAGCTGCTAACTCCAAATCGTGAGTCGGGTAATTCTTCTCATGGTCTCGAAGCTGCCGAGACGCATATGCTATCACCTTTCCGTGCTGCATCAATACACATCTAAGACCCTTCCCAGATGCGTCACAATATACTGTAAAGCCTCCCGCTCCTACTGGAAGCGTCAAGATCGGGACTGAGATCAATCTCTTCTTCAATTCTTCAAATAATGCCTGACAGCTAGCTGACCAAACAAACTCTACGTCCTTGTGCGTCAAATGCGTTAAGGGCGCAGAGATCGTAGCAAAGTTCGCCACGAACCTTCTGTAGTAACCAGCTAACCCTAAGAAACTTTGCACTTCTACAACCGTTCTCGGGACTGGCCAATGCTCTACGGCCTCAATCTTCTTCGGATCTACTGACACTCCTGCCCCAGAAATTACATGCCCCAGCAACGAAATGTGATCTAACCAGAATTCACACTTGTCAAGCTTCGTATAAAGTTGATGCTCCCTCAATGTCTGTAAGACAGTCCTAAGATGTTTCTCATGCTCCTCTTCACTGCTGGAATAGACAAGGATATCATCTAGGAACACCACCACAAATTTATCCAAAAACGGCAGAAAGATGCGATTCATTAAATCCATGAATACTGCGGGGGCGTTGGTTAGTCCAAAGGGCGTTACTAAAAACTCATAATGCCCATATCTAGATCTGAATGCTGTCTTCGGTATGTCTTGCTTCCGGACTCTTACTTGATAATATCCCGACCGAAGATCGATCTTGGAAAAGACACTGGCCTTGCTCAACTGGTCAAACAGGTCATCAATCCTTGGTAGTGGGTACTTATTCTTCACTGTTACTGCATTCAGCTTGCGGTAGTCGATGCACATCCTCGTCGACCCATCCTTCTTGGGAACTAGAATCACTGGCGCGGCCCAGGGCGATTTACTGTCTCGGATGAATCCCTTAGACTTCAACTCTTCTTCATGTTGATACAACTTATCCTGTTCTGACGGCAACATTCTGTAAACTCTGTCTACAATAGGCCTCGTTCCAGGGTTCAACTCAATGCTAAATTCTACCTCTCTGACTAGGGGTATCCCTGGGAGCTCATCAGGGAAGACGTCGAAAAAATCTTCGACCACTCTCGGAATCTGTCCTGGCTCTGACACTGCTGCTGAGATGACGTCTCCGGCCTGATTCTTCAAGGTTCGAGTAAAGATGAACTGTTCCATCCCAGGAACGCTGAATATGACCCTACCTCCTCTACAATCAATTGTCGCATGACTGTCTCTCAACCAGTCCATGCCAAGAACAACATCAAAATTCCCTATAGGGAATTCAATCAATGATGCGGGCAATAAATGCCCACACACCTCTACCGGACATAAAAAGCGCACCCTGCTAACTTCTACGAGCCCATTGCCGGTGAGTATATCCATCCTCTCTGGCAATGCCTCAAACTCTAATCCAATCCGTGTAGCATATTGTGCAGAGATGAATGAATGAGTAGCGCCTGAATCAAATAATGCTACAGCGGGAAATGAGGTGACGAGAATTTTACCTGCCACCACGTCACTAGACGCTAGAGCCTCTCCCAAGGTCAATGTGAGAGCCTGGCCCCGCGGAGCCCCTTGTTGCAGCCTTCCTCAACCATGTTGTTACTGCCTCTGAGGGCCTTCGACTTCCTGTGCCTGGCGGAACATCTGAGCCTGCGTTGGTAGACGCTGGGCTAGGGGCCTTACTGCTAATACTGGCCCTCCACTCGGGGTTGCCACCGGAGCTGGCAATGCTGGAAACTGCTGAGCTGGCCCTCCTGGCCTCTGCATCATAGGACAAGTAGAAATACGGTGGTCTGAACTACCACACCTCAAGCATAAGCCATTCGCTGACCGGCACACCTCCCGCGTGTGCCCTGCCTTCCCACAAAATGTACAGCCCTGGGGTGCTCTCTGACGCTGCTGCTGGTTTTTGGGCTGATGATGCTGAACTGGTGCTTATTAGTCGACACGGTCGTCCTCCGCGGCGCTTCTGTCTCACGAATACGAACACCGGGCGCTGGTGCCGATATTCGCTGTATTGCTCCTCCTCCAACCTGGAAATGAGATCTCTTCTGACCTCCTGTCCTCGATGCCAACCTCTGCTGGGTAAGCTCGTGCCTCCGAGCTGCCGTCAAAACAGCGTCAAACATTTGGTAGTCGTGTCCTTCCACAAGCTGTAATAGTTCCAAATGAAGTCCCTGCTGGAACCTCATAGCTTTCTCTGGCTCCGTTGCCACCATTGCAGGTGCGAAACGGCACAATCTGCAGAACTCTGCTGCATACCCATCTACGGTTTTGCCTGCTTACTTGAGACTGATAAACTTCTGCTGGAGCTCATATCGAGCTACTACGCCAAAATACTTGGCCTTGAATCTGTCACTGAAGGTGGTCCAACGAACAGGGCGTCTTGTACCAACTTCTTCTGATGCCCACCAGTCGCGGACAAGATCCTGAAGTACCAGTTTGACCTGATCAACCTTTTCATCATCTGGAACCTTGGCTGCCACAAGAATGGCTTCGATGTCTTGAATCCATGCATCCGCAGTAATGGCATCCTCCGTGCCATCAAAATACCTCGGGTTTAAGCGACAGAACCTTTCTGATGCTCCCGAGTCAACCCCGACACTCCTCTCAAGAGCTAACTGAATCCCTTGGTTCAGCAACACGTTCTGCTCCTGCTGCCGAGTCTGTTGTTGTTGGTTAGTGACAAGAAACCCTCGGATGATCTCCAGGAGTGCTACGGTGTCTGGTACTGCCGTCGCTGCTGGTGCTGCAGGAGTTTCAATAACCTGCGACTGCACTGCCTCTGGTTCCATTTTTGCTCGTGTCTGCCCTGGGGAAGGTTCTCTTCCCTGTTGCTGTCCAGTCGAGCCATGCTCTTGCTGCTCTTCCTCATGGGCCTCACCCGCTACTGAGAATGAAGCACCCCTATAGAGAAGAATATAAGATTATTAGTCCGGACGAGGAAGATTTCGAGGATGCAAGTCAGGTTAGAGATCAAGGCAAGGACAGAGAATTCGAAACATAATTTCAAGGGGAACAAGTTTTGATTGAGACTCCTAATAATTCGCAATACCCCACAAGTCTGAAGAACAGACCTGCATGGGCCACCACTAAAACCTTGTCACGCCCCAGTACCGAAATACGGAGACGGACTAGGCCAGCTACTCCATATGAGGTACGTAATATCATACGGCGATCGTGGCTGTCGAGAGACTAGGGGGTACATGCTACAATCAAGTCTCCTATGGTCCCACAGAGTTCTATGTCTCAATCAATCAAGTCACATCAGCAATTAAATGAACATTAAAGATAAAGCAGTAAGGCGTCCCCGACGCTTCATCAAAATGGTCATGAGAGACTAGCTTTATAATTTAGCTGTCTCAGAGAGTCAAGAGTACAAAATTATACACAGCTACAGGGGAGCTGCGTACGTGAAAAAGTCACGCAGGCTCACTCAAGGCAGCTTACGTAAAAAATCACGCAGGCTCACTCAAGGCAGCGTAGATGAAAAGTCACGCACGCTGAGAGAGCAGCGTAGGGGAAAAGTCACGCACGCTGAGAGAACAGCGTAGGTGAAAAGTCACGCACGCTACAGAGAGCAGCGTAGGTAAAAAGTCACGCACGCAGAGAGAGCAGCGTAGGTAAAAAGTCACGCACGCTGAGAGAGCAGCGTAGGTGAAAAGTCACGCACGCTACAGAGAGCAGCGTAGGTGAAAAGTCACGCACGCTGAGAGAGCAGCGTAGGTGAAAAGTCACGCACGCTACAGAGAGCAGCGTAGGTGAAAAGTCACGCACGCTGAGAGAGCAGCGTAGGTGAAAAGTCACGCACACTGAGAGAGCAGTGTAGGTGAAAAGTCACGCACGCTACAGAGAGCAGCGTAGATGAAAAGTCACGCACGCTGAGAGAACAGCGTAGGTGAAAAGTCACGCACGCTACAGAGAGCAGCATAGGTGAAAAGTCATGCACGTTGAGATAGCAGCGTAGGTGAAAAGTCACGTACGCTGAGAGAGCAGCGTAGGTGAAAAGTCACGCACGCTACAGAGAGCAGCGTAGGTGAAAAGTCACACACGCTGAGAGAGCAGCGTAGGTGAAAAGTCACGCACGCTACAGAGAGCAGCGTAGGAGAAAAGTCATGCATGCTACAGATAGCAGCGTAGGTGAAAAGTCACGCACGCTGAGAGAGCAGCGTAGGTGAAAAGTCACGCACGCTACAGAGAGAAACACTTCCAACAGGAAGCGTACCCAAGGCTGCGTACGCAGCTCAGTGTGCGTAAGCTAAGCGGCTCAGCACACTGTTCACTGTCTTCTCCAAACAGTAAGAACACCATGGATGAACCCAAAGCTTCAAAACATCACAACTTGGCCATCCGAACTCCAAATCCGGATTTCCAAGGTTCCAACTTGGGTGAAATGGAATTCTCTTCCACATGGAAGCATCAAAACCCATAAAACCCTAACGAAAATAGATCAAACCAAGGAAATCCAAAAATGATTAAAACTTAGATCTACAAAAACCAAAGCTTCAAAATGGAAATTTCCAAGTTCTAAACTAGTATAGATTGAAGAGAAGAACATGTTTTGGCAAATAGTTTTGTAAGAAATCATTGGCAAAATTATGGATCCATCTCTTGAGCAAGTTGGTACTTGCCTTGGTTGATGGAGGAAATATTTGGTTGGTGGAGGAAATAGATGAGAGAAGAGAGAATGAGATGAGTTGTATTTATAATCTTGAACCCAAGGGTTCATGATGAACCAAAGGGGTCATGATAAACCATTGGTGAACCAAGAATAGGTTACCCAAATGAGCCAAAACTGTAGGCCCAAATGCAGAAAATAAATTAGGAAATAATATTTTATCGAATATTTTTGGGGAAATGCATGAAGAAATACAACATAATAAATATAGTATAAACACAAGATAAATACAATTTATCGGTTTACGTATTAAAATACGTATTCCAGGATTGGGGAGTGACATATCCTAAGTGCTAAGTGTTCCTATGTGATACCTGTCAGTGCCTCCAAGAGTTCCGTATTTACATAGCGATTGGTCAGTAGCAATGATGTGGTATGTGTTGTGTGTTACATTACACCAAGAAGGGGGTACATATGTATGACTCTATGAGCCAGTACGAATCCTTTCTTGGGGTACTCGTACAATGTACGACATCTAGGGGAGTTAGCATGTGACCACGACATGTGAACTCCGAGGATAACCTAGGGATTAACTAGACAACTAACTTGGTAGATGCATTGGGTGCGAAGAATCCCGAGATCGTGCCATACTAGCCACCCCAGGCCCAGTCCTGACATATCGGGTTGGCCGCCACGAATATGGTTTTACTCGCCTATAACGGATGGCTATATCCGACTCCTACGAGCTATGTGTTATATGTTTTAGCGCGGTAGCCCTCCGGGGGATCGGTGCATAATCAATGTGCTATATGTCTTATGGTTTGGCTAGCCCTGCTGGGTTAACACGATCTGAGGATTCCTTTTAATTAGTATCACGGGGATAACTCCGCCAAATATAGAAAGCCGCATGAATGAATTGTTGCTTAAAAAATGACTTGACTGTGCCTTGTAACTTCCGTTAGTAGCCGAGGGACATGGACTGTCATGGTGCGTGGTCCAATCCATATCCTTTTTTGGTTGTTGGGTTGGGCTATCGTGCTAGGACAGGCTGTGGACCGAGGTTACGACCGGAAGCTTTTATTATTACTAGTATTATTATTTTGTGCTTGGGTTTTATCTCACTCTTTTGTGCTTCCTTGTGGTACTTGCTATTCGGGGCTGACCCCGCTGGTTTTGTTTGGCCAGATCTCATAGCCGCGCCAGAGGATCTAAACTTCCTCTCCGACGTCAATGGTGCATACTAGGAGCATGGCTGGCGGGAGACTCGAGTGGGTTTCTTCTCCACCACTCTAGTATCTTTACTTATGTTCTGGCGTTTAGCCACCGGCACCTGTTTAGCTTGCTAATCTGGATATTTTGTCTTTGCATAATTTGTAATTAAATCAGACTGCAGCTGAATACAATTATGTACCTATGACTCTCTGGGCTAGCTAACTTATAAAGCTAGATCCCCATGATCATTTTGATGATGCGTCGGGGACGCCTTACTGCTTTATCTTATACGATCATTATTTACTGCTTCTTGTTTGATTGATCAAGACCTAGATGCTCTGTGAGACCATAGGAGACTTGATTGTAGCATGCACCCCCTTGTCTCTTGACAGCCATGATCACCGTATGACGTTTATATACCTCATATGGAGTAGCTGGCCTAGTCCGTCTCCGTATTTCGGTACTAGGGCGTGACAAGGTTTTATTGGTGGCCCATGCAGGTCTGATTTTCAAACTTGGGTATTATTATTATATGAGTCTCAATCAAAACTTGTTCCCTTTGAATCTCTTGCCTCGATTTCTCTTCCCTTACCTTGATTGATAACTTGAATTACATCCTCAAATCTTCCTCGTCCTGTCATTTGATATCATGTATCTTTCCCCATAGGGGTGCTTCATTCTCAGTAGCTGGTGAGGCCGACATGGAGGAACGTCCAGTAGAGCATGGCTCGATGGGGCAGCAGCCGAAAAGAATGTGTTCTCCTGACCAGATCCGAGTGGAAGTAATATTAGAGCCAGTGGAACCGCAGGTTCTTGAAACTCCTGTACCCCCAGCGGTGCCGGCAGCGACGATAGTGCCTGATGCTGCAGCACTCCTGGAGGTCATCCGGGAATTCCTGGCCACTCAGCAGCGTCAGATGGCAGCCCATCAACAACAGCAGACCCAACAGCAGGAACAGAATGTGCTACTGAATCAGGGGTTACAATTAGCCCTTGAGAGAAGTGTCAGAAATGATTCGGGGGCATCGGAAAGGTTTTGTCGACTCAACCCGAGATATTTTGATGGCACGGAGGATGCCATCACGGCGGATGCATGGCTTCAGGATACTGAGGCCATATTGACTGCAGCTAAGGTTCCCGTAGAAGAGAAGGTTGACCAGGTCAGACTGTTACTTTAGGATCTCGCCCGCGACTGGTGGGCATCAGAAGAGGTTGGAATAAGACGTCCTATTCCTTGGGATAGCTTTAGTACCAGATTCAAGGCCAAGTACTTTGGCGTGGTAGCACGGTACGAGCTACAACAGAGGTTTATCAGTCTCAAGCAGGCTGGTAAGACGGTGGATGGATATGCAGCAGAGTTCTACAGACTAAGTCGGTTTGTACCAACGATGGTGGCTACAGAGCCAGAGAAGGCGATGAGATTCCAGCAAGGACTTCATTTGGAGATTCTACAGCTAGTAGAAGGGCACGACTATCAGACTTTTGACGCCATTTTAACGGCTGCTCGGAGGCATGAACTCACCCAACAAAGGTTGGTGACAAGATATAGGGGCCAGAAGAGGTCCCATCCCCATAGTAGGGGCAGAGGAGCAGTATAGCGAACATCGGCACCAGCACTCGGCATCCCTATTAATGAGTCAGGAGTGCCGCGGAGGACGGCGGTGTCAGAGATAACAGCACCAGTCCGGCATCAGCAGCAAAGGAACCAGCAGCAGCGCCAGGGGGCGCCCATTGGATGTACTTACTGTGGTAAGGGAGGGCACACTAGGGATGTGTGTCATTCATCTAACGGATTGTACATGGGGTGTGGCAGTCCGGACCACAGGATTGCCAATTATCCTATGATGCAGAGGCCAGGAGGGCCAGTTCAGCAGTTTTCGGCATTGCCAGCTCCGAGGGTAGCACCGAACAGAGGACCGGCATTGGCCGTAAGGCCACTAGCCTAGCGTCTACCGACGCAGGCTCAGATGTTTCGCCAGGCGCAAAACCAAGAAGGCCCGCAGAGGCCGCAGCGACAGCATGGTCGAGGAAGGCAGCAGGAGGGAGCTCAGCAAGGCCAGGGCCAGGCCTTCACCTTATCACTGGTGGATGTACTAGCTTCAGGCGATGTGGTTGCAAGTAATATTTCTGTTACCTCTTTTCCTGCAGTAGCATTGTCTAATTAAGGGGCTACCCACTCTTTTATATCTTCATAATTTGCGACACGTATTAGATTGGAGTTCGAGGCATTGCCAGAGAGGATGAATTTACTCACTGGTAATGGGCTCGTAGGAGTTAGCAGAGTGTGCCTATCATGTCCGATCATAGTGAGTGGACGATTATTTCCCGCATCTTTGATTGAGTTTCCTATGGGCAATTTTGATGTTGTCCTAGGCATGGACTGGTTGAGGGACAGTCATACGACGATAGATTGTCGGGGAGGTAGGGTAGTATTTAATGTACCTGGCGTTGAGGAGTTCGTCTTTGTCTGATCATTGGAGGATCGACCCAAGGGCATCGTTGCAGAAGCAATGGCGGAGCAGGAACAGATTCCAAGAGTGGTCAGAGAGTTTGCTGATGTATTTCCCGATGAGCTTCCAGGTTTACCACCAGTGAGGGATGTGGAGTTTTGCATTGAGCTGAATCCTGGAACGGAGCCTAAAGTCGGCAGAGTTTATAGGATATCGCAGTCAGAGTTGGACAAGTTGTACCTGTATGAAGAAGAACCGAAGACGAAGCAGTTTATCCGAGACAGCGAATCGCCCTGGGCAGCACCAGTGATTTTAATACCCAAGAAGGATGGATCGACGCGAATGTGTATTGATTACCGGCAGTTGAATACAGTAACAGTGAAGAACAAGTATCCGTTACCCAGGATTGATGACTTGTTTGATCAATTGAGTAAGGCCTACGTCTTCTCTAAGATTGATCTTCGATCTGGATGTTATCAAGTGAGGGTCCGGGAGCAGGATATACCTAAAACAGCATTTAGATCGCGGTATGGGCATTATGAGTTTCTGGTGATGCCATTTGGACTGACTAATGCCCCAGCCGTGTTCATGGACTTGATGAACCGCATCTTTCTACCCTATTTGGATAAGTTTGTAGTATTATTTATAGATGACATCCTCGTTTATTCCAGTAGTGAAGAAGAATATGAGAAACATCTTCGGACAGTTTTGTAGACCTTGAGGGAGCATCAACTTTATACGAAGCTTAGTAAATGTGAGTTTTGGTTGGATCGTATTTCGTTCCTGGGACATATTATTTCTTGAGCAGAAGTGTCAGTAGATCCGAAGAAGGTTGAGGCAGTAGAGAATTGGCCAGTTTTGAAGACGGTAGCAGAAGTGCGTAGTTTCTTAGGATTGGCAGGTTATTACCGGAGGTTCGTGGCAGATTTTGCCAGGATTTCGGCACCCTTGACGCGTTTAACGCATAAGGATGTAGAGTTTGTTTGGTCAGCAGAATGTCAGACATTATTTGAAGAGTTGAAGAAGAGATTAATTTTAGCCCCGATCTTGACACTTCCAGTAGGATCGGGAGGGTTTACAGTGTATTGTGACGTATCCAGAAAGGGACTTGGGTGTGTATTGATGCAGCATGGTAAGGTGATGGCATATGCATCTCGACAGCTTCGGGACCATGAGAAGAACTATTCGACCCACAACCTGGACTTAGCAGCAGTAGTGTTCTCGCTTAAGTTATGGAGGCACTATTTATATGGGGATCGAGTGAAGATTTACACTGATCATAAGAGCTTAAAGTACGTATTTACCCAGAGGGACCTGAACATGAGGCAGAGAAGATGGTTGGAATTACTGAAGGACTTTGATGTGAATCTTCAGTATCATCCAGGCAAGGCGAATGTGGTAGCAGATGCCTTGAGCAGGAGAGGTGGTGCATTCGTTTTAACCTCGCAGAGGCATATTTTGGAAGACCTTCAGGAAATGGGAATTGAAGTAATCTTGCCACAAGATACAGGAGTTATGGCCAGTTTGCAGATTCAGTCTACTTTAGTAAAGAGGATCAGAGCAGCCTAGGCAGAGGATCCGCGGATCTAGAAGCTTCGATCAGAGTGTGAGTCAGGTCTCATGAAGGAGTTAGTAATCCATGAGGATGGTACACTTAGGTTCAAAAACCGTCTTTGTGTACCAGGTGGAGACCTTCAATAAGAAGTTATGTCAGAGGCTCATAGTTCTCCTTATTCCATTCATCCCGGAGGCACAAAGATGTACCAAGATATAAAGCAACACTTTTGGTGGAATGGCATGAAGAGGGAGATAGCAAGGTTTGTATCCAGATGTTTTGTATGTCAGCAAGTGAAGGCAGAGCAGCAGAGACTAGCAGGATTATTACAGCCGCTTCCTATTTCGGAGTGGAAGTGGGAGCACATCACGATGGACTTTGTGACCGGTTTACCTAGATCTCCGACCGGTCGAAACGCAGTTTGGATAATCGTGGATCGGCTCACGAAGGTTACTCATTTTTTTCCTTTTAGAGTAGGGCAGTCTACTGAGCAGCTGGCAGAAATGTATATGAAGCAGATTGTAAGGCAGCATGGTGTTCCAGTCAGCATAGTATCAGATCGAGACACACGGTTCACCGTTCACTTTTGGCAGAGTTTGCATCAAAGTTTGGGTACCAAGTTAAGGTTCAGTACAGCCTACCATCCGCAGACGGATGGACAGTCAGAAAGAACCATTCAGACCTTGGAAGATATGTTACGGGCTTGTACTTTGGACTTCAGCAGAACTTGGGAAGATCATCTTCATTTAGTAGAGTTCTCTTACAACAACAGTCATCAGACAAGTATCCGGATGGCACCGTTCGAAGCATTATATGGAAGAAAATGTAGGTCCCCTCTGGCATGAGATGATATGGGAGAACGAAAGTTGTTGGGACCAGAGATGATCACGCAGACAGTGGAGACAGTCAAGTTGATCAGGAAGCGGCTTCGAGTCGTGCAGGACAGGCACAGACACTGGGCGGATCAACATCGTAGGCCTCTAGAGTTTGGTGTTGGTGACCAAGTTTTTCTGCAGATTTTGCCTACTCGGGGTGTCATTAGATTTGGAACCCGAGAAAAGCTTAGTCCTAGATTCGTTGGTCCTTTTGAGATTCTCGCTCGGGTAGGCGATGTTGCTTATCGGCTTGCCCTTCCTCCATCTCTATCTGGCGTACATGATGTGTTTTATGTATCTCAGTTGCGTGGGTATGTCCCGGATCCGAGTCATGTCCTCGACCATTCAGAGTTAGTCGTTGGTACCGACCTAACTTACATGGAACAATCCATTTTGGACCGGCGAGAGAAGGTGCTCAAGAACCGGACTATTAGCCTTGTCCGTGTCACTTGGGGCCATCACTCTCCGGGAGAGTCAACCTGGGAGCGCGAGGACGAGATTAGATCTTGGTATCCGCACTTGTTCGACTCAGAAGGTATGTTTCTCCTCATGCCTTGGTAATCTGTCAACATGTATATTTTTGACTATTTTGAAATATATGATCAATGACTGCTAATGATAGGTTGCATGTGTAGATTGTAATTGCACCTTGCTTGCCCGAATTTCCCTATCTTGTCTTGGCAGAAATTCCGAGGACGAAATTTTTCTAAGGAGGATAGAGATGTCACTACCCGATCCCGATATACGTATTCTTTCATGAATTCTGTACATGGTATCCCGTATTTAGCATGTGTATAATTCTATTTATTATTATTTAATGGTTGCATGTAGCTTTTAAGCATGTCATTAGTGGAAGGGTTAGAACATGTTTAGAGATTAGGATTTTCTTATGCCAACCCAACCCCTATTTATATTCTCTTCCTCGCTCTCTCTCCTCATTCACACCTACATTTATTTCCCTCAACCACCATCCTTAGGCAAGTACAACTTGCTCAAAAGTGGAGATTTGTGCATTTTTTACTCTAGATTTTTTCTTTGATATTATTTGTCTATATTGTTCTTCTCTTCATTCTCTACAAGTTTAGTTCTGGGAGTTTTTGATTCTAATGGCTAGTTTTGTGTAGATCAAAGTTTCTAAAACTAGGGTTTTAAGTATTTATATGGTTTTGATCTATCAAACTTGGTTATTTTCAAAAACTAATAGTCCTAGGTTGTGGGAAATTTGATTCTACACAATTTTGATCTTTGAAAAGTTAGATTTCGAGTTGTTTTGAGAAAGTTATGGTCAAAATAATATTTGGACATTTTCTATGTCATCTGCCCCGATTTTGGCAGGGACGATGAATAGTGCCGTATGAATAGTACCGAGCCGCAGATGGAAGTGCTGCATAGTGCTGCATAGTACCGTATAGTGCCGAGCCGCAGATAGAAGTGCTGCATAGTGCCGCATAGTGCCGCATAGTACTGAGCCGTAGATGGAAGTGCTGTACAGTGCCGTATAGTGCCGAACCGCAGATGGAAGTGATGCATAGTGCCGCATAGTGCCGAGCCGCAGATAGAAGTGTTGTATAGTACCTTATAGTGCCGAGCCGCAGATAGAAGTGCTGCATAGTACCGCATAGTACCGAGCCGCAGATAGAAGTGCTACATAGTGCCGCATAGTGTCGAGTCGCAGATGGAAGTACCGCATAGTGTCGCATAGTGCCGCATAGTGCCGAGCCATAGATGGAAGTGTTGTATAGTGCCGTATAGTGCCGAGCCACAGATAGAAATGCTGCATAGTGTCGCATAGTATCCGAGCCGCATATGGGAGTGCTGTATAGTGCCGTATAGTGCCTATTTTGGCTGTTTTATGTCCCTTTTGGCTGAATTATGGCTAAAATTTCTCCAAACTCCCAACATGAAAGTTGTAGATCTTTGTCTTGACTTCAAGAATCTTTAGGTCTCACTATAGCCAGAATTCATATGTGACTTTGGCACCTTGTGCACCTTGCTCCTTGTGCACCTTTTACCTTGTACATTGCCCATGCGCCGTTATGGCCACTTCATGACTTGCGAGCACTTTATACCCTAAGTGCATAGTACCTTCTTGTTCTATTTCCTCTTGTGTCTTGGTTCTCATTCCTGTATGCTGGATAACCCTATGTGTGTACTAAGGTACAATCTATGTGAGCACCGATGTGCTATCCTAAGAGCTAAGTGTTCCTATGTGATACCTGTCAGTACCTCCAAGAGTTCAGCATTTACATAGCGATTGGTTAGTAGCAATGATGTGGTATATGTTGTGTGTTGCATTACACCAAGAAAGGGGAACATATGTATGACTCTATGAGCCAGTACGGATCCCTTCTTGGGGTACTCGTACAATGTACGACGTCTAGGGAAGTGAGCATATGACCATGATATGTGAACTCCGAGGATAACCTAGGGATTAACTAGGCAACTAACTTGGTAGATGCATTGGGTGGGAAGAATCTCGAGATCGTGCCATACTAGCCACCGTAGGCCCAGTCCTGACGTGTCGGGTTGGCCGCCACGGATATGGTTTCACTCGCCTATAGCGGATGGCTATATCCGACTCCTACGAGCTATGTGTTATATGTTTTAGCACGGTAGCCCTCCGGGGGACCGGTGCATAATCAATGTGCTATATGTCTTATGGTTTGGCTAGCCTTGCTGGGTTGACACGATCTGAGGATTCCTTTTAATCAGTATCGCGGGGATAACTCCGCCAAATATAGAAAGCCGTATGAATGAATGGCCGTTTAAAAAATGACTTGACTGTGCCTTGTAACTTCCGTTATTAGTTGAGGGACATGGACTGTCATAGTGCGTGGTCCAACCCATATCTTTTTTTGGTTGTTGGGTTGGGCTATCGTGCTAGGACAGGCTGTGGACCGAGGTTACGAACGAAAGCTTTTATTATTACTAGTATTATTATTTTGTGCTTGGGTTTTATCTCACTCTTTTGTTCTTCCTTGTGGTACTTGTTATTCGGGGCTGATCCCGCTGGTTTTGTTTGGCCAGATCTCGTAGCAGCGCCTGAGGATCCAAACTTCCTCCCCGACGTCAATGGTGCATACTAGGAGCATGGCTAGCGGGGGATTCGAGTGGGTTTCTTCTCCACCACTCTAGTATCTTTACTTATGTTCTGGCATTTAGCCACCGGCACCTGTTTAGCCGGCTAATTTGAATATTTTGTCTTTGCATAATTTGTAATTAAATCAGACTACAGCTGAATACAATTATGTACCTATGAATCTCTGGGCTAGCTAACTTATAAAGCTAGATCCCCATGATCATTTTGATGATGCGTCGGGGACGCCTTACTGCTTTATCTTATATGATCATTATTTACTGCTTCTTGTTTGATTGATCGAGACCTAGATGCTCTGTGAGACCATAGGAGACTTGATTGTAGCATGCACCCTCTTGTCTCTTGACAGCCACGATCATCGTATGACATTTATATACCTCATATGGAGTAGCTGGCCTAGTCCGTCTCCGTATTTCGGTACTGGGGCGTGACACATACAGTAGTCCGGTCCCGTCGAAGGTACTCTTATATAGAGCTCACTCACCGAGACGTAGCCTGCTGCATCTAGGACTTATTCCAACAGAAGTTGTTCTATTAATTTGATCGATTCTCGTAACATTCATCCAAATCGATTTGATCGATGCCACAAGGTGTTATCATTTACCAAGCTCAGCGATCGAGTCAGATAGCCATCTAAGTTTTCGACCAATCTGACTCAGCACAAGCATATTACGGAGTCCGCCACCTATCAGATGTGGGGCACTACAATATATAGCCTTACAATCCTCTTTATTACATTAAACCCTCTGTAGAATATCCTGTAGCATATTCTGACATACCAAATATACCAACAGGATATTTCAATACACTTATTCTAATATACCAATACTCTTCTTCAAGATGGAAGAAAGATATTCACTAAGTCCATCTTATCATATCCTCTATTAATGCTCACAGAGCTAAGTCATTTGGTCAATCCGTTTGCTACCTGATCCTTGGTTGGAATATGGCCTAGCTCTAGTAGTCCACTATCCAACTTCTCCTTGATGAAGAACCTATCGATCTCGATGTGTTTGGTCCTGTCATGCTGTACTGGATTGTTGGCAATACTAATATATGATTGGTTGTCATACCACATCTTTATCTTGGCTTCTTGATCCAACTTCAGCTCTACCAGTATATTCTTCAACCATAGAAGCTCTGCAACTTCTAAGGCCATAACTTTGTACTCCGCTTCAGCTGTCGATTTGGCTATCACTGATTGCTTCTTACTCCTTCAAGAGACCAAGTTGCCTCCTACAAATATACAATATTCCGAGGTAGATCTCATGTCATCAGCATAGCTAGCCCAGTTAGAATTATAGTAGCCCTCGATGCTCACGTGATTATTCTTCCTGAATATCAGTCCCTTCTTGGGGGCACCCTTCAAGTATCTCAGAACCAGGTACACTGCAGCCATATGATCCTTTCATGGGTCATACATGTAGTGGCTCACCACACTTACTGAAAAGAAGATATCAGGATGGGTGTGGCTCAAATAGATCAACTTATTCATCAGTCCCTGGTATCTATCCCGGTCAACTGGTTCTCTAGCCTCAGCAGCCATCTTGAACCTCTGATCTATTGGCGTCGCTGCAGGTTTGTATCCTAACATTCCTCTCTCTGTAAGAAGGTCTAGTGCATACTTCCTCTGAGAAAGAATAATTTTCTCTGCTTCTCGAGCAATCTTAATCCTAAGAAAGTACGAAAAAGGCCAAGGTCTTTCACCTTGAATTCCTTGCTAAGATTCCCTTTAATCCGGGAATCTTCTGTTCATCATCTCCTGTGATAATCATATTGTTCACATACACCACAAGCATGGTGATATGGCCCCCACTTCGAGGGAAAAATACAGTATGATCAACAATGATCTGTCGATATCCCATTCCTATCATCGCCCTCCTGAATCTGTCAAACCATGCTCGAGGAGACTGCTTCAGTCTATAGAAGGACTTCTTCAACATGCAGACCTTGTCCACTATCTGATTGGTACCAAATCCTGGTGGTATCTCTATGTACACTTCCTCCACTAGATCTCCATGTTCTTCACATCTAGTCGGTATAGCTTCCACCCACCATTTGCTGCCAGAGAAATTAGGGTCCTGACAGTGCACACCTTTGACACTGGTGCGGAGGTTTCATCATAGTCAATGTCGTATGTCTGACTGTATCCTTTTACCACCAGTCGAGCTTTGTAGCGCTCAACATGTCCATCTGGGTTTTGCTTCACAGTAAAGTGCTACTTGCATCCGACTACTTTCTTTCTTTCTAGCAGTTTTACAAGCTTCCAAGTGTAGTTTTTTCTTAAGAGCCCTCAACTCCTCGTGCATCGCCGCTTTGCACTTTAGATCATTCTTGGCAACCTGCCAATTGTTAGGTATAGTAATACTATTTAAAGACGCAATAAATGTTCCATGAGAAGAGAAGATATGATCATATGAAACAAACTAAGCAAGATCCTAACCATATCTAATAGGAGAATTTTTCGTATTGCTGCGAGTAGTCCTCTGTACTAATATTGGTGTGGAAGGAGTAGGAAGAATGATATCACCTGAAGGAGAATTTGGTGGTGGTGTAGGTATCTCAGGAGTCAAGACGGACGTAGGCAAGGGACTTGACACTGGCATTGTAGATACTGGACCTGCAGTTTGCTTTCCTCTCCTGCTGTAGGTAAGTATCTCCCCCCTAAGCTGTTGGCCTAACACCTCTCATCTTCTCCCCTTGTTCCTCTTCACCTTTCTGTTTCTCCTCAACCGCGCCTCCATGCCATACTCCTAAATTGGTCACCAGGCTTTCACCAATCTCCTTCTTTCGCCTCATACTCACAGTATTAGGTAAGTTGTTTGAGGTTCCCTTCTTACGGTAGTATACCTCATGCTTCCTGAAGTGAACATCCATGCTCACAAACTTCTTTTTCTCTACTGGGCTCCAGCACACATACCCCTTCTGAGTCGCCGAGTTGCCCACGAAGATGCACTTGACTGCTCTAAGATTAAGTTTCTTAACTGACGGTCTGTTGTCTTTCATAAAACACACGTCGCCAAATACCTTTAGTGGGGGTATTCCACTATTATTTTCTTGCAATATTTTACATAAAGACTTCCTTTCCAATACCTTCGAAGGCATCCTATAGATTAGTTGAGTTGTTGTCAACACTGTATTTCCCATAAACAGTAGGACATTTATATCGATCATCATGCTTCTTGCCACCTCCAAAAGGTGTATGTTCTTCCTTTCTGCTACTCCATTTTGTGCTAGTGCGTATGCACAGGTGGTTTGATGTTGTATCCCTTGGGCTGACAAGTATTCCGCAAGTTCTCTGTTGGTATACTCTGTCCAATTGTTAAACCTCAGTACCTTCACCACTGCCCTATACTGAGTCTGGACATGTTGATAAAAGTTTCCTAAATAGGTTGATACATCACTATTATTCTTCATCAAATACAGCCAAATGACATGAGAAGAACAATCAATAAAGGAAACAAAATACTTGCAACCATTTATAGTAGTAATGGCGCATGGCCCCCAAACATCAGCATGTATTACATAAAAAACAGACGAGCTCCTATGACCCGTACTAACATATGAGCTCCTAATAAGTTTGCCTAAATTACATGCATCACATACTAGTTTTTTTTTCTTATTTGTTTTCTCATAAATAACTGGATATAATTTACTTAAAATAGCAAAAGAGGAGTGTCCCAACCTCTTATGGTGCAGTATTAATATATCGTCGGTACTCACCTTCAGTTCTCTCATTTCTGCCTTCTTTGCCAATGACATCAATGCTGAATCCAACCCTTTTCGATCCAGGTACCACAGACCCTCATGCCAAGTGCTAGTCCAAAGTCTTTGTCCCATCTTTTTCTTCTGGAAGATCATCTTAGGAATATCAAAAGAGACAATACATTTTAGTTGGAGGATTATAGAACCGATGAACAAAAGACTGAGTGAAAAAGATAGAGCATGCAAAATATTGGATAATTTTACTGAACCTGTATAATTTACAGTATACTTATCGACTACTGACTGGAAAGTACCATAGGCTGTTTGAATGCTGTCTACCGATGCTAAGTGAGTGTACAAGGAGAAATCACCAGCATTCCCGTCACATGCCGAGATGCCCCCGAGTCGATAATCCAGTCTGACGATTTAAGGGAAGACATAGATGCAAGGGCCAGTGAGTCGTCAGTACCTTTTGATGGATGGGCATACATGGCGGCGTTGCCTCCAGCAAAGAATGATGTGGACGCTCCCTCGGTTCCACTCCTCTTGTCTCTATCGTTTTAGGCTCTCGACTTTCTTCTGAGTGCCTCCAACATGCCCATCAGTGTCTGATTCTTCTCAGTAAAGGTACCACCAGCTCCCTCATCCCCTTCGGCTACAGGTTTATTTGATAACCTCCCAGACCATACCGTCGACCCCACGACCACCGCTATGTCCACCGAACTGTCCATGTCCACCACCTGGATCTCCCTCCTTAGGTGGTTAGGTGCAAGCATACCGATGAAGTCCTATATTCCCGCAGTTGTAGCACTGCCGGTTGTGCTGCCAGAGCTCTCCATTAGGCCCTATGTCGCTCGAACTGGTAGCCATCCGTTCTGACTTTACTTCAGGATGTAACTACCATTTTTCTGAAATGAGGATAATTTTGAACTTTTATAAAATTGACCATGTTAGTTATTAAATAATAGATTTAAATCATGTTAATGATTAATTGGTGAATTTAGATTATTTTAATACTATTTAATTTGGTGTATTATGACTTTGTCTTTTACTAGTGTAACCCTAGAACTGCTTAGCCTAGAGACTAACCATGACCATGGGGACCTAACCAATGTGATTAGATTAGCTAATTACCACTTTTAGACTAAGGGTATTTTGGTAATTTGTGATTTATTATTATTTTTGAATTTTATTTAATTAATATTGTGCTAAGTGATATATTAGGCCTAATCATAGAATTACCCTAATCTAGATGTTGATCATGATCCTAGAGGCTTAGTTAGAAGAATCCAACTAATTAACCTTGTCCTAAACTATCTAGATATTATGTTGGAGATAAAATATTTGTAGAAAGCCTAAGCTAGTTTGGGCCTTTACTAAAAAGGCTTGAATTGACACCTTAAAAGGCCACAAACCTAACTTGGACCTAACCCTAACCCTAGAGACACCTATGGCCGGCCAAGAAGGTCCCCCTCCCCTTATGCAGGATCTCATTAGCCCCTTGCCTCCTTCCATTTGCAAACCCTAACCCTACTTTGGTGTTCGTCCCCAAATTTGTCCCCTTTCACCAAATCACCTCTAAATTGAACCAAATCAATTGCAAATCACTCCCATTATGTAGAGGATGTCTCTATTGGCTAGCTAGTAAGGATTGGGAGCATTTGACTACAGAAATTTGGTGTGGGTTTATTTCAAGGGCTATTTCATTGAGATTCCAACTCTCAATAGGTAATGATCTCTAAACCCATTAAATTCCTGATTGCTCTCCATAGATGCATTCATTTAGGGTCCCTCTAGCCCTAGGCTAAGTTTGGGTTCAAATCGAATCCATTTGGTTTGCGTATCGGAGTCGTAGAGCTATGTAAAGTGTTTGGTGAAATGTCACATAGAAATAAATGTTAATAATTCTAAAACAAATTATATGATTTTGTAGCTGGTAATGTGTAGATTGCAGATTTGTTTAACGGAGTTGATTTTAGGTTGGTTCTGTGTCGTATAGTGGACACGGGGATGCCGCACGCACTGTGATGTAGTGCCCTGCTGCCACGAGGCCATTTCTCATCGGACACGACACGTGGACACACCAAACTTGGTGAGTAAGTGGAGACCATGACTGACAGGGTGGCCTAAAGTTTGGGATGAATTGGTTTAGTATTTTAGGAGATATCGAGCCTGCAGTGACTCTCACTGACACGTGCACACATGTAAACTATTCACTGATACGGATTTCGTATTTGGATACGATACGGCTAAGATACGATACAGTGGCACATACATGTAACCCTACACCTATTCTACCCCCTGACATGATTTCACCACATTTGGTAGGACACACAGTATCCTACACCACTCGACACATACGCACAAGACCGGGGTCTGCACAGTTTCAGACTTAAACTGACACACTGTTTGGACACTCTTGGGCACAAATTTGTGGACACATTGAACACCCCTTTGCTAACACGCATTCACACACACACACCCCCTTTCCTATTTTCCAATTTTACATTGGTATAGGTTTTCGAATGATGTTTGATGCACGCTTGTGGTATTAATGTACATGTTGATGACTGATACTGTTATACTTGGTTCAGTTGGGGCATGTTTGGGTTTTATATGTATCCTAGGGTTAAACTCAGTTATCTAGGTTGTTAGAGTTTGGTTGTTAGTAATAGTTTGAGTTTGTCATTTATACTTTGAGCTTAGGGTCGATTTGTAAAGTAGCTTGGGATTTTGCATATGTGTTATATATATATATATATATATATATATATATATATATATATATATATATATATATATATATATATTGGTTTGGGGCTATGATTCCAGATTTTCTTTGATTGAGTGTGGCTCAGGCTCAGTTCCTGAGTTCATGTATGATATATATGTTCAGGAGTGTATTATACTATTTGTTGACCTATATATATATATATATATATATATATATATATATATATATATATATATATATATATATATATAATATATATATATATATATATATATATATATATATATATATATATATATATATATATATATACGAGTTTTGAGATATAGATATATATATGTTAGGTGAGGTTTGTGAGATGAGTAGGTATAGAGTATATATGGTGGGGGTCACTACCTGAATAAGTCATATTAGCGACGCCCAAAAACGTCTCTAAAATGACCGAAAATGTCGCTAAAATGGTTTACCGACGTATTTAGCAATGTTTTTCTGTTGTCGCGGAAAGCCATGTTGCTAACAGGCAAAACGTCGCTAATCGTTGCACTTACCGACGTACGTATACGTCGGTAATCCTGGAACATTTATCGACTTTTGCCGACGCACCGTCGGAAATATGGCGACGTTTAATACGTCGGCCAACGTCAGTAAATTCTTAACATTTAGCGACGTAGTTCTAGTACTTACCGACGTTTACCGATTCTGTAAACGAGAGAAAATCCTGGAACGTGTACCAACGTTTATCAACATTTATCGACGCTACGTTACGTCGGTAGAAGTCAGTATACCTGGTGACTTACCGACGTCTACCAACGTTTCTCTGCGTCGCTAAACGTCGGTAAGCGTCGCTAAACTGAAAAAAATAAAAAATAAAAAATTACAGAATGTCCACAGAATCATATTTTCTTCCTGCAGTTCAATAAATAACAAAAAAACCACAAGCACATTTTCTTCCTGGATTCGCCGACCCCTTCGGTGGAACACTCAACACCGGTAAATCACAACAGTATAACAATCAACACAAACAATAGTAAAAGTCTACGACCAACACAAAGTGTACAACCAACACAAAGTGTATAACAAACACTAAAATATCCAAAGTCTACAACCAATATCCAAAGTACACAACCAATATCCAATGTTTCCACAACCAATACTAAAAGTCTACACAAACAAATAATCAACATAAACAAACACTAAACAAACACTAAAATCTCATCAAACAGTCCTAACTCAGACTACTGCGGATCTGGAGGAGGAGGGGCACCGCCGCGCCTCAAGGATAGAAACATCTCATCCTCCCGTGAAATCGTCACCGATGAAGAAGGTTGTGACGTCGGTGGAGTCGGAGGTAGTGACGCCGGCGGAGTTGACGACGATGAAGGCGCACCCGAAGGACAATAACGCTCCAATGCTGCTAGGCGCTGTTGGTAGGAATCCGTGGTAGAAAACAGCCTCGTACTGCTATCAACCATCGAATCCTGCATCAACGTCAGCCTCTTGCCCATGGACAGCTGTGATGCCTGCATATCCGTCACGCTACGCTCTGTCGACGCTCTATGATCAGTGACGCTCTGCTCTGTCCTCTCAGTCATATCCCTGAGCTCCATAATACTGCGGTCGAGCATATCCAATCGTGCTAGGAGCACAGCATCGTCCGTATGGTGCTGCTCCTGGATCCGTCGTATCAGCTTGTCACGGACAGACTCCACCATCTGCTGGACTCGGGCAGACTCCTAGGAGGGTTGTGGGTCATGCACAGTAGAAGGGGAGGTCCTAGTGGACTGTGTCGCAACTAGGGTGCCATAGGATCCTATATCGTAGTACGTATCCCTGTGGAGACCACTAGCGGCGGTCACCCACATCTCGTCCTCCAACGGAGCTGGAGCGGGCTGCGAGGAAGTACCGGCCTCTTCTGCAGCAGGTGCACTAGCAGCCGCCCGCTCCTTAAGTCGTTGAAACTCGACCTAGAAATCATGGATACTCTATAACTTTTAATGTCTAATGTACTTATTATTACTAACTACATGAATATTTATTTGCATGCATATTTACTAAGTTATATCAAAATTAACACGAAGTATTAAAATTAATAAATAAAATTGTAATACTTACATAGGCCTGCTCCGCCCTCTCGTCAATAAGCTTTCCGTGCTTCCAATGTGTGGCCAGGAAGGCAGTTACCATATTGGCGTCATCACCCCTCTTTACATGTAATTAAATATATCACCTTTTACTAATTTATCGGACTTACATTAAAATAATATTTCTAAAATAAAAAGACATACCAAATGATGAAAATGTTCCGTCATCGGAATCGACCCACCGCACCACTTTGATCCCTGCTTCCTAGCCGCCTTGGCCTTCTCAGACTTTTCCTTGTACCTTGGCTCGTCGAATCGAGCCTTCATTACAGTCCACTGATCAGGGGTGATCCAACCTTGGATCGACTTTTTGGCATGATCACGAGTCTTCTGATCATTAATAGCGTCACGGATCAGCTTAGCAGTGACGGCAGGAAACATCCCCTCGATCATCTCGGCCTGGTACGGAGGATAAAAAAATATATCCTAGAAGAGTGCAAACCAAATATTTATCAGTTATATATAATATGCAAAAATTATATGATTCATGTTAAAAGCAAATATATTTTAACCTTGAAGCGCGCAAACCAGTAGGCCTTACTCTCGTCCGGAGCATCAGAGTAGTTTATCCAAGGACCACCATAATTAGTCCTCAATAACTGGCCTAGGCGTCTCTGTACCGACGGGGGACGATATCTATACAGACATATTATATTCATGAGAAAAGTTAATTTATGATAAACACAGGAAAAAAATGATAAACCAAAATACTTACGTTGTACCGTCGGCCCAGATCTCCGTCCTCGTCACCTCCGTTGATGCGCACGCATCATCTGTCTGATACTGGTCGGCCGTCGGCTCAGCCTCCTCTATCTGCTCATCTGTCTCCATCGTCGTATCAGCAGGAGGAACGCTACACTCCGGAGTAGTCTCAGGCCTGGAACTACTCGTCCCACGAGATATGCCATGTAGCATCGTGGCAGACTAAGGTACTGTTCGATACACAGGAGTACTGGACGACAAGGATCCAGAGCCGGTACCAGTAGGAGGTACCGAAGGAGTACCCTGTCCTCTGCCAATAACAGTAAAAGGTACCGAAGGAGAACCCCGTCCCCCACGTTGGGACATACGAAATGATCCACGATGACCTGTCATACTTGATAACAACATATGATGAGATACAATAAATAATAGAGACTAGAAATATGAAAGTACAACAAAGACAAGATAATAACTAAGACAACATATGATGATACATTTTACAAGAAACATCTAAGTCCAGATAGTATATTCTACAAGAAACATCTAAGTTTAGATAGTACATTCTACAAGAAACATCTAAGTCCAGATAGTACATTCTGCAAGAAACATCTAAGTTCAGATAGTAACCAAGACTAGATAATAACCAACTCTACATAATAAGAAAATGAAAGTACATCTCTCTCAATCATCTTCATAATATTCATCGTGTTCGTCTTCTTCGACCTCATCTTCCTCTTCCTCCTCATCTTCACTTTCATCTTCGCCTTCGTCGGCTTCGCCTTCCTCTTCGGATAATTCTACATCTTCTATATTAGTCGTGTAATGCGTAACTTCCGTGGAGTCCACATCAATAATATTGGTTACAAAAGGTAGCTCGTCCTCCTGATAAGCTTTTTCGTCAACATCAAAAGTATCTCTAGCTTTAGTCTTGCATATTGTCCACCAGTCAGACTTCGTTGCTCTCCGTCTTGGATAAGCTGTGAAGTACACGAGCTGAGCTTGAGTTGATAGGACAAATGGTTCATAGCCTTGATATCTACGCTTGTAGTTTATATCCACAAGACCATGCTTGTCAATTTTTCAACCTTGATTTTCAATCGGATCAAACCATTCACACTTGAACAACACGATCTTTGCAGGTTCTTTGCCATAATTATATATCAACTCCACAATCTCTCGCAAGATGTCAAAGAAATTATTTCCTGGATCGGCATCTTTGTAGTTCGAAGATTTGATACACAAACAACTATTTTTTGTGGAATCAAGATCCAGGAAGCTGTCTCTGATCAAAGCATTTGTCGACTTGAACCTAAAGCCATTCACACAGTAACTTGGCTATATTTTAACGATAATAATTGGTCCCTTGGCAAGAGTTCTAATTAATTCAATCTCGGGTGAAATTAGACGATCGACCTGAATACCAAAGAAGAGATAGTAAGTTATTTATTACACAGTTGCATTATAAGAGACCAGTAATTACCGAGCTACTTACATATTCGCTCAACCAAGAAGGAAAATGATGTCTCATTTCTTGTTCTAATGTTTCGTCTATTAGGTAGGGTCTAACCGACCTCAACTCATCATTATATGTGCTGAAAAACAACGAAACAACCGCCGATTAGTACAATAATATTAGCTTATACTATTACATTGAGATGACGTAAACTTATCATTAATTACTTACCCCTCTAGCTTCTCCACTTCATCCTCGTCGTAATTGAGTAATATATACAACTGAGCAGCCCTTAGCTCTTCGTCATTCAAATATCTCTTCTTTATTTTCCCCGAAGGCTTTTCGGACGCATTGAATACTTTCAGTATTCCATCTTTAGATTCTTGATATCCGTCGTCATTTCTCGGAGCCCTCGTTCTATTCGTAGCAATATGAGGTTTGAAATACGTAGAGCAGAAGTTTGTAATCTCCTCGAGAATATAGGCTTTATAAATAGAACCTTCGACCCGAGCCTTGTTTTTTACCTTCCTCTTTAGGTGGTTCAAATACCGCTCAACGGGTACATCCACCGATAACCGACGAGCCCACCAACACGTGCCTCGTAGGAAAGATGAATTGGCAAATGCTCCATGGAGTCAAAGAATCCAGGAGGAAATACCTTCTCGCGAGCTTGCACAGTGTTACCGCAATATCGTTCTCCTGCTTTTTCTAGACAATCGACGAGCAACTTAATAAAACATAGATCTCTGAAGAATATGCTAAGCTCGGTCAATGGATCCCAAACAACTTGGGATAAGAATTCCAGAAATGCAATCAGAATTAACCTTTCCATGAATACGTGACAATCATGGCTCTTCATACCTGTCAATTTGTTCTCCTTGAGGTCGACGCATCTTCTTAAGTTCGAAACATACCCGTTTGGAAATTTTAGACCTTGAATCCACCTACAAAGTCTCACTTTATCCTCCTTCTCCAGTGAGAAAATTGCCTTAGGCTGCTTCAACTTTCCATTCTCCTCCTCTATCAAATACAATACAGGACGTCTACATATTTCTTCCAAGTCCAATCTAGCTTTTGGATTGTCTTTCGTCTTCCCCTTTACGTCTATTATAGTATTAATTATGTTGTCAAACATATTCTTCTCGATATGCATGACATCAAGGTTATATCTAATCAGATTGGTGCTCCAATATGGCAGATCCCATAATATACTCCTCTTCGTCCAGTTATGAGTGCGACCAAATCCGTCACACTTGTAGCCCTTAGCAGGCTCTTTAATAGCTCTCGGTAAATCTTCTACCTCTTTCCATATCGTGTATCCGGGCCACCTTGGGGGTGGATTAGCCTACTCCATAACGCGAGTACCATTCCTGTGCCTCCGGTACGGATGATTCTTCGGCAGGAATTGTTGATGACAATCGAAGAAGCACGGTTTGCCTCCATATTTCAAACGTAAAGCCTTAGTATGGTCCATGCAATACGGACATGAAAGACGACCATGCGTGCTTCATCCAGATAACATTCCATAGGCCGGAAAGGCCTTGATGGTCCACATAAGTACTGCTCGCATCTGAAAATTTTTACTACTAAAATATGCTATATTAGCGACGTTGTTTAGCGACGGAATAAAATACCATCGCTAAATATATAATATAGCGACTCCCTTCTATTAGCATCGTAAAACGTCGCTAAATAGCGATTTTTAGCGACACTAGATACATTACGTCGCGGAATAGCGACGTTCAACGACATATTATTAAAATATGTCGCCTATATTAAAATGGTTGCGACAGTTAGCGACGTCGACTGTTGATGTCGCTAACTTTTTTACTTAGGGCACAGTCCTGTTTCCTTTTTCCCCCTCACTCGAAAACTCGAAAATTTCGTAATCGAGCTCTCGGCGCATCCCTGCCCCCCCCCCCCCGGCGACTCCCTCCCCCCCCCGGCGACCCCTACCCCCCCACGTCGAGCTCCTCCTCCTCGAGCTCCTCCTCCCCCAATCCGAGCTACTCCTCCTCTCCGGTAAACCCTAACCAAACTCCTCCTCCTCTTTCTCTCCCCCCCACACCCACACACACACACACACAGAGACACACACACACGGACACACGGACACACACACACACACGGACACACGGACACACACACACACACACACACACACACACACACACACACACACACGATTAGGTTTAGTGATGAGATTTGGGGGCTTGAGTTTATTTAAGGTATTAACCTATATATGTAATGGGTATTAACCTATATATGTAATGGGTTTATCCTATATATGTAATGGGTATTAACCTATATATGTAATGGGTTTATCTTAAAATTGTCTTGCCTTGCCTTAGGAATAGGTATTAACCTATATATGTAATGGGCTTATCCATCTTGATTTAGCACTGCCTAGTATCAGTCCTCTTGGGGATTATGTTTAGTGATGAGATTTAGGGGCTTGAGTTTATTTAAGTGTCTTAACTACCAAGAGCATGTACTGATTACTCCTTACAGTTCAGTATGAGATTTGGATGGTTTTGGTGAGGGATAATGTACCTGGGGGCATGACCTTGTACTATCCAGACTTTGTGCAGACCATGGGTACTTGGTATAAAGCCACTTCTTGCATTGATCTCATTCCTGATCTACTTAATAACCATGTACTGTCTCTTTAACAGATCTTTCTCCTTTCATGCGTGTGTGAGTGTTGGAGAGATAAAAGGAAATTTAGGAATAAGGTTAGAGGAAGTTGGTAATTCTGGGCTTGAGTGATAGAAAGGATGCTTGTGTGAGTGAGTGAAATATGAGAGTGTCAGTGAAGAACCTGTAGTAGTAGGAGCAGGGAATTAGTCATAAGGAGAAGGGTTGGCTACGACCACTTGGCCATTTGGCTTGGGAGTGGATGAGAAAAATTAGAGAGTGTAGTGTTAGTATCAGTTAGCTACAGTGATGGTATCAGTAAGGGTGTCATGGTGCAAGATGTGCATGTAAAATTGGATAGATACATAAGTTCTAAGTATATGTATATAGTGGAGTATAGTGAATGGGAATGGATGATTTATGATAGGCAATGGATGACGGGATTTGGTTAGTGCACTCTGTTTAGAATGTGAGAATGGTGCTAGTGTAATAAGAATATAGAAGAGAGCAGCAGTAGTAGGTCTGCCATGCCTTTTATGCAATGCAACAGGTTGGGGGATACCAGGGAAGCCCTGCAGGCAAGAGAAGGCCAATGCTCACTGCTCTTAGGCAAGGACTAGTGGTAAGGTTAGGGGAGAGTAAGGTATATGTGTGTGTGTATGTTAATTATCTGTGTGTATGAAGAAAGAGCATAAATTGGTGTGGGTGTATAGTTGTGTACAGGAAATAGTGTTTGTCCCTGTTTTCTAAAGGAAGCAGCTATGAAGAGTGAGATGAGTGTGTATAAAAGCCAGTAGGCAGGCAGGGGTCATCCTAAATCAGTGTGTACTAGTAAGATATGTATAAGATTTGTAGTTGATAGGGGATTTTGGATAGTTTTAGCTTGGTTAATATTCAGTAAGAATCGATAGCGTATGTGTACACGTTGGATGCACAAGAACTTATGTGCGATATAGCATGGTTATTAGTAACTGTTCGCTACTAATGTGTGTCCCATAATAAGACATAATATACGAATTTATGTCTATTGGATAATGTGTGTCCATCTTTGCAGAATTATTTTCAAATGGATATGAATTACTACTTACAGAATCGTTCATGGATGTACAATCGTCGTCCTAATGATATGTGTGGTGTGCGGGATGAATACATAGCGGGAGTAGAGCAGTTCCTGCAGTTTGCTAAGGCGTTCCCTCAGTACATGGACGGCACCAAAATTAAGCGTCCGTGTGTGAAATATCATAACGTGAAATATTATCCAGAAGTGGAAGTGACATATCATTTGTGCTCGAGGGGTTTCACGCCTAATTATTATCAGTGGACTGCACACGGAGAACTTGTGTCTTTAGCATCAGAGCCGGAGCCTTATGTTGAGCCGTATATGCATGTGGGACCTAATTTTGTTTCAGATAATCATGCATACGACGACGGGTGCGTGAACATGGTTTTCAACACTGTGGGGCCTAGTTTCGTTCATGATGCAGCTGAAGAGGCACCGAATGTCGATGCTGCAAAGTTCATGGAGTTGCTGGAGAATGCAAGGACTCCATTGTATCCTGGTTGTGAGGATCATTCACCGTAGGAGGTGGTTACAAGACTGTTGAGCATTAAGTCAGATTTTAACATGTCGCAAGAATGCTACAACCGAGTGTTGGAGTTGATTATAGAGATCTTGCCGGCGGGTGCTAAGTTACCTAAAGACTTCTATCGGTCTAAGAGGATGGTGAGATCGCTCTGGATGGGATACGAGAAAATCGATTCTTGTCGCAATGGGTGCATGCTGTACTATAAAGACGACAAGGACGCAGATGTGTGTAGATTTTGTGGTGCTGATCGCTATAAGACCACTAGTACAGGAAGGTCTACTGGTGCAAGAAGACCGACCGATTCAATGTACTACTTGCCTTTAACGCCGCGGTTGCAAAAATTATTTATGGTGAAAGAGACGGCCGAAAATATGAGTTGGCACATGCGAGAACCGATTGAAGGAGTATTGGATCACCCATCCAATGGAGAAACGTGGAAGCACTTTGATCGAGTGTATCCTGATTTTGCTTCAGATCCGTGTAATGTCAGGTTGGGGCTATCTTCTGACGGTTTTACTCCTTTTGGTCTTTCGGGATCCCAGTATTCGTACTGGCCTGTGATTGTCACTCCGTATAACCTACTGCCTTGGATGTGCATGAAGACTCAGTACATGTTTCTAACTGTTATAATTCCTGGTCCGAACAATCCTAAGAGAAACATTGATGTGTACTTACAGCCTTTGATAGATGAGTTGAATCAGTTATGGGAAGTAGGTGATAACACGTACGATGTTTCCAGGAAGCAGAATTTTCAGATGAAGGCAACCCTTATGTGGACCATCAACGACTTTCCGGCCTATGGAATGTTATCTGGATGGAGCACTCATGGCCGTCTCTCATGTCCGTATTGCATGGACCGTACTAAGGCTTTCCGTTTGAAACACGGAGGAAAACAGTGCTTCTTTGATTGTCATCGGCAATTTCTGCCAAAAGATCATCCGTTCAGAAGGAACATGAATGCATTTCGTGCCGACGTTGTAGAGAATGGTGATCCACCGCCAAGGTGGTGCGGAGCCACGATATGGGAGGAGGTTAGAGATTTTCCAAGTGCTATCGAAGATCCTACAACTGGGTACAAGTACGATGAATTTGGTAGAGATCATAACTGGACAAAGAGGAGCATATTTTGGATCTGCCATATTGGAGTACCAATCTGATCAGACATAATCTTGATGTCATGCATATTGAGAAGAATGTGTTTGATAACATAATTAATACTGTGATAGACGTAAAGGGAAAAACGAAAGACAATCCCAAGGCCAGGTTGGACTTAGAAGAAATATGCAAACGCCCTGCGTTGCATTTGATAGAGGAGAATGGAAAACAGTTCCTGCCGAAGTCAATTTTTCACTGGACAAGGAGGATAAAGTGAGACTTTGTCGGTGGATCCAGGGCCTAAAATTTCCAGACGGATATGTGTCAAATCTGAGAAGATGTATCGATCCGAAGGAAAATAAATTGACGGGTATGAAGAGCCACGATTGTCACGTATTCATGGAAAGGTTAATTCCAATTACATTTCAGGAATTTTTACCGCTGGCAGTTTGGGATCCATTGACGGAGCTTAGCATATTCTTCAGGGATCTTTGTTCTAAGAAATTGCTCGTTGATCGTCTAGAAAAGCTAGAGAAGGACATTGCGGTAACACTGTGCAAGCTAGAGAGGGTGTTTCCTCCTGGATTCTTCGACTCTATGGAGCATTTGCCGATTCATCTATCCTATGAGGCACGTGTTGGTGGACCCGTCGAATATCGATGAATGTACCCGTTTGAGCGACATTTGAATCACCTAAAAAGAAAGGTGAAAAATAAGGCACGGGTCGAGGGTTCTATTTGTGAAGCCTATGTTCTCGAGGAGATCACAAACTTTTGTTCGATGTATTTCAAGCCTCATGTTGCAACTAATAGAACGATAGCTTCCAGAAATGACGACGGAGATCATGAATGTAATGATACAATACTGAAGGTATTCAATGCCCCAGGAAAGCCATCTGGTAAATGAAGAAGAGATATCTGAACGATGATGAGCTAAGGGCTGCTCAGGTGTATATATTACTCAACTGCGACGATGATGAAGTAGAGAAGCTGGAGGGGTAAATAATTAATACGTCTACATTATTTTAATAGTGTTGATTATTATATTATTAAATTAATTGAACGATGTTGTTTTCAGCATATTTAATGATGATGTGAGGTCAGGTAGGCCACACATAACAGAAGAAGAACTAGAACAAGAAATAAGGCATTATTTTCCATCATGGTTGAGTGCATATGTAAGACTTGAGAACTCTGTAATTACCTTTCTGTATATGCACTTGAGAATGAGCTTAATTTATTTTTTCGTGGTATTTAGGTCGATCGTCCATACGCAAGACTTGAGAATGAGTCTATTAGAACGCTAGCCAAGGGATCAATTTATGCTGCAAAAATATGGCCAAGCTACTGTATTAATGGGTTTAGGTTCAAGTCGACAACTCGCCCGATCAGAGACAACTTTGTGGATCTCGATTCCACCAAAAATAGTTGTTTGTGTATCAGATCTTCGAACTACAAAGATGTTGATGTGGACAACGATTTCTTTGGCGTCCTACGGGAGATTATGGAGCTGACATATAGTTATAGAATAGAGCCTGCTAAGATTGTTTTATTCATGTGTGATTGGTTCGATCCGATTGAAGGTCATGGGTGGAAAGTAGACACGGGCGGTCTTGTGGATATAAACTATTGGCGTCGATATCAAGCCTATGAACCATTTGTCCTATCAAGTCAGGCTCAGCTCGTATACTTCATAAGTTATCCTAAATGGGGAACAACAAGGTCGGACTGGTAGGCAGTATGCAAGACCAAAGCTAGAAATACCTTTGAGGTTGACGATATAGCTTATCAGGAGGATAAACTACCTCTTGTAACAAATATTATAAAAGTGGACACGACAGAAGTTCCTTATTACACATCTAATTGTATAGAAGAAGTAGAATTATCTGAAGAGAAAGATGCAGATAAAAGTAAAGATGTAGAGGAGGAAGAAGAAGAAGAAGAAGAAGAAGAAGAAGAAGAAGAAGAAGAAGAAGATGAGCTAAACGAACTAGATAAATTTTCAGAAGAGGATTAAATCTGTACGTTTGTTTTATCATTATACTTGACACTTTAGTGACACTTTTATCATATAAATCTGTGACATTTTAGTAACACTTTTATCTGTGACTGAGATTTTTGAAAAATCTGGGATGTCTATCATATAAATATGTATATTTGTTTCATTGTCATATGTTATTATCAGGTATGACTAGACCCGGACGACGCGGAGGATATTATGTTAGGCAGTCCCGTCTGCCTCGGGCTGGGGATGCAGATTCCGTACCCTCATCCTCTTCTCAGAGTACGCCAGTGTACCATTCTGTTCCCGGTCCATTACCGGGACAGGGCAGTTCCAGCAGGTTGGCGACTCCTCCCTCGTCGTCCAGCATTTCTGATCCCGTGTCCAGCATCCCTGATCCCGCGTCCAGCATTCCTCCCCGCATCCAGCATTCCTCCTGCCGACGGCTCCATGGGGAGAGCCGACGCCGAGCATATGGAGGACGGCGATCAGACTGATCCTGCCCAGCCAGGAGGTGAGAGCGACCCTCCATGCGCTCCCCCGAACGAGACGCGTATGGAGATTTAGACGGACGGTCCTACGAAGTAAGTTAATTAGTTAATATATATTTCTCAAATGATTATATGTACATATATATTCATGAAATTTATTATTGTATAGATATCGGCCTCCTGCAGTACAGAGACAGCTGGGGTTATTTCTGAGGCAGAACTATGGTGGGCCTTGGATTAACTACTCAGATGCTCCCGCAGATAGGAAGACCTTTTGGTTGGCCCACTTCAAGGTAAAAAATTTATTTATTTTTAAATTTTAATAATCATTTGTGTATATTATATAACTTTTCTATTTTACTTCTTGTAGAGGACCTATTTCTATCCACCACACCGGGCGGCGAAGATCGAGGCCCAATTTTTTGCCGTCGTAGGCAAGCTCATCCGTGATGCGATCCACGACCAGAAGTCTCGTGATCGCTCTGGAAAGTCGATCCATGGTTGGATCACGCCAGAGCAGTGGACTGCGACGAAGGCTAGATTCGCCGAGGCCAGGTACCAGGAGCGGTCTGACAAGGCCAAGGTGGCGCGATCGAGCGACAGTAAGTGGTGTGGTAGCTCCATTCCGATGACGAAGCATTTTTGTCGTCTGGTACATTTTCTATGACGGACATCATTTATATATAGTTGGATAGAATGTTTAATACTAATAATAGATAATATATTTTAACAGATAAAAAGGGTGAGGACCCGAACATGGTGACCGTCTTCCTGGTCATCCATCGGAGGGCTGGGGAGTTCATTGACGAGAGGGCGACGCAGGCATATGTACGTTCTATTCTTTATATTAATTTACTATAATTTAGAAAATAGGAAAATATATATCAATATAGACTTTAGCAAACACTTACACGTTAGCAAACATTATTCTAGGTCGAGTTTGTTCGGCTACAAGAGGAGGCGGCTGCTGCTGCTAGTACGCCAGCAGAGGAAGGGGCTGGTACTTTCTTCCAGCCGCCTACAGCTTCATCGTCGGTCGACCTCTGGATGACCGCCGTTGGCGGTCTTCAGAAGGGTACGTACTACAGTACGGGATCCTACGGCACATATTTGGCTTCAAAGTCATCCCGGGCCCCCTCTGTCAGTGCGCAGTCTCCAGCTTCGCAGGCGTCGTCATGAGCTCAGGATATTCATCGTCAGATCGACGAGCTGCGTCGCGAGTTACAGCAGCAGATTTCTGATCACCTTACCACAGAGTGACGATCCGACCCTCCGATGATCACTGGACGATTTGATACGGTCGAGCACAGTATACAGGAGCTGATGAGTCTGCAGCAGGCTACAGCTGCCAGCTTGCATACGCTCACCAAGTCTACGCAGCACACAGAGCGTAGACAGGTCGAGCTGGAGGGATCGTAGAGGACCATGTCTGCCTCACTCACTCAGGTATCGGCTTCGATTGAGGAGAGTACTCAGAGGATGGTGAGTACCCTTGCTGCGCATGGTGAGCGACTGCGAGAGTGGAGCAGATACGTCCTCCCGGTCCATCGACGACGCCGACTCCAGACATTATACTGCCTCCTACTGCCCCTACGGTGCAGTTCACACAGGAGAAGTATGAGTACATGCTATCCCAGATGTGCGACAGGGGTCCTCAGTGATCCAGTAGATTTTTTTATCATCTTTGTATTTATTGGCCCTATGGGCCCATTGACCGTTCTGTACACTGATTTTTATTATTATTTGACTCTGTTGGACATGTATGTTTGTTGGACATGTATGTTTGTGATATTTAATTTAATGGTATTTTTACTGAGTACATGTATGATATTTAGTTATAGATTGTTATGATGGGAGACTGTTATTCATCTATTAGTTGTAGACTGTTATGATGGAAGACTGTTAATTATGATGATATCTGCGACAGGGATGACAAATATACCTACGCTGGGTTATAAGCGATGATCTGATATACAAAGGAGGTGCTGCCCAAATTTTAAAAAATATAATGTGTATTTTTGTAATGATGTGTGTCTGTGTTTACAGTGTATGTGAAATGAGTATTCAGAACCATCGTTAGTTTCGATTACTGTTATATGTTTTATCTTGGACATAAAGAGCAACTGTTCAGGGTGTATTTCTGAGAGCTTCATTTTCACATCCTTCACTCTCTCGGGACGTCGTACAGGATCCCGAGAAGGTGAAGGACATGAAGAGGAAGCTCTGAGAAGTGCACCCTGAACTGTTGCTCTTTCTATCCAAGATAAAAAATAGAACAGTAAGCGAAACTGTCGATGGTTCGAACACTGTACTTCATACATACGGTAAACACAGACACACAGCATAACAAAAATACATATTATATTTTTTAAATTTTTTTTCAGGATTCTGCGACGGATAGCGACGGATAGCGACGTATAGCGATGTATGGGGACGTCGCTAATACGTCGCTAATTAGCGGCATTTCGTCGCTGTACATCGCTACTTTGCTGACGTGGCAGGCATGCCATTTCATCACATAAATAGAAGTAAACGTCGCTATGTAGTCGCACTACGTCGCTAACTTTGCGACGTAAAGTTGTCGTCGCTCTCCGTCGCTAACTTTACGACGACCCAGCGACACGGCAGTGACGTCGCAAACAGTGACGTAGAGCGACGAATTTGTCATCTGCAACTAGTTTTTTTGCGACCTTCATTTTCCGTCGCTAAAGTCGCTAATTACGATTAGCGACGTATTTTCATAATTAGCGACGTATCTGGACGTCGCTAATCTGCCTTATTTTAGTAGTTTGTTTTCTAGAAACATCGTACGTGTTGGAACCTACTTCCCATAGCTAATTCAACTCATCGATCAATGGCTATAAATACACATCGATGTTCCTTTTCGGATTGTTCGGACCTGGGATAATAACGGTGAGAAACTATACGGAGTCTTCATGCACATTGAAGGCGGTAGGTTGTACGGAGTGACGATCATAGGCCAACACGAATACTGGGATCCTAAAGTCCGAATGGGGTAAAACCGTCGGAGCAGAGACCCAATCTGATATTACGTGGATCAAAGCAAAATTTGGATACTCTCGATCAAAGTGCTTCCATGCTTCTCCATCAGATGGGTGATCCAACACTCCTTCGGTCTGTTTTTGCTTATGCCAACTCATGTTTTCTGCAGTTTCCTTCACCATAAACAACCGCTGCAACCGCGGCGTCAACGGCAAGTAATGCATCGAATCGGTAGGCTTCCTTGCACCGACAGACTTTTCTCTACCACTGCCCTTGTAGCGATCAGCACCATAAAATTTGCAGACGTCTTCATCTTTGTCGTCTTTGTAGTACAACATGCACTCGTTGCGACATGTATCGATTTTCTCGTATCTCATCCAGAGCGATCTCACCATCCTCTTAGACCGGTAAAAGTCTTTAGGTAACTTAGCACCCTCAGGCAATATTTCTATAATCAACTCCATAAGTCGATTGTAGCAATCTTGTGATATATTAAAATCGGACTTGATGCTCAACAATCTTGTAACCACCTCCAACGGTGAATCATCCTCACAGCTAGGATATAATGGAGTCCTTGCATTCTCCAGCAACTCCATGAACTTTGCATCATCGGCGTTCGGTACCTCCTCAGGTGCATCATGATTGTCCAGATCGAAACCAGGCCCCGCCGCATCAAAAACTATGTTCACCAACCCATCGTCGTAAGCAGCGTGGTTGTGGACATCCACATAAGACTCATACTCTGATGCTAAAGACACAAGTTTCTTCGTGTACGCTTCACTGATAATAATTGGGCGTAAAATCCTTCGAGTATAATGATACGTGACTTCCACTTCTGGATGATATTTCAAGTTACGACATCTTACACACGGACACTTAATTTTGGTACCGTCCATATACTGAGGGAACGCCTTGGCAAACTGCAGGAACTGCTGTACACCCTCTATGAATTTATCCCGCACACTGAACATGTCATCAGGATGACAGTTGTACATCCACGAACGATTCTACAGATGGTAATTCAGTACCATATCCATTTGAGGATAATTTTGTAAGATAGATACACATTATTCGATATATTGTCCACATGTGGATGCATACACATATGAGTACTAAATGAGTGTCGTCACGTGTTCTATTCGAAGAAAATTTACTTTTCATAGAAGGGGTGACATGGACACTTGACTTCTGGCTGACACGGACACTTACCCTAATTATCTAAGATACCTACCTAGCACTTACCTACATATCACATTAACTTTAGGTATTTGTGTATCATGTTGATATCATGTACCATGGACACAATATCACATTGATCTCTGATAAAGTATATGTAATCCACACATTACAGATTTTATAAGCCATCTTGAGCATTTCACATAATATTGTCTCAAATTTATATTTCAATATTGATTTATTTTTCCTCCTCGACACTACCCGAAATCTAACATAATTCTCACTAAAGTTAGTAACTTTTCGGCCGCAAACATCATGTTGCGCTGTCAAAACTTATTAGTAAGTTATACTTGCTACTATACAGTTTTTGTGGTTCAGTGTTCTACAGAATTGTAGGAAAAAAATTCTACAACAAAAAACTAGCTAAACACACACAAAAACATAATAAGTTCCTTGACAAACTTGTTCTATGCGACCAGTTCCCCTTCCAACCATCCGGAAAAAGAAAAAAAATCGTTTTACATAAAAAAAAATTTGTCTTTAAGGGACGTGCAAATGACAAACAATATTTGTACAGTTGACTACAGAAACACAAATATGAACACACACTAACTAAAATGCGTCATTCGTTCTGCAACCAAACAAATCCATAGGAAAGGCAATGGAAGCTTTGATCTTCTTTGGTTGATGTCATTGATTTTTTATTTAACATAATTAACTAATTATAACTGAAATTAAAGCAACAAAGTATCCTGTGTCAAAGTGTAGTGTCCGAAAGAGGGTTAGGGTTTACCTAGTCGGGGCGGAGCGGGCGTCGAGGGGGGAGGGGTCGCCGGTGGGGATCTAGAGACAGAGGGGAGCGGGTCGTCGAGGGGAGTGAGGTCGGCGATGGGGAGGCGGTCGCCGGTGGGAGCAGGGTCGTCGAGGGTCGACGACCGAGGGGGGAGGGGGTCGCCGAGGGCCGGATGGAGGTGGTCGCCGAGGGCTGGGGAGAGGGGTTCGTGGGAAACGATCGAAGAATGGGGAGGAATGAAAACTCAAATGCCCTATATTTTCAACTTAGCAACGTCATAATGGTAGTCGGTAAACGTCGCTAATATTAGATATTAGCGACGTAATACTAAATACGTCGTGAACGTCGCTATTATTAGTCATATTAGCGACATTCACCGACATATCCGCGACGTATATTTTTTAATACAAACGTAGTCGCAATACGTCGCAGAACGTCGCTAATAGTGACGTATTGCGACGTTATAATTACGTCGCAAAATTGTTAATTATGCAACATTTTTGTTAAGGGTCGCTAATTACGTCTCTAATATGACTTATTCTGGTAGTGGGTTATGGATTTAGATGTAACTCAGTTCCTGAGTATAGATGTATAGTTTAGAGAGAACAACAGCATATAGCATGGAGCAGTGGCATCTTGTGCTCATTGCCTAGTTTCAGCCTAGGTAACTATTGTGTGAATATAATATTATATATATATATATGTTTATGTTTAGTGTAGTGTATATATAGTGAGAGGGCAGTATATGTATACGCTTTGAGCCTTGATTACATTCTCAATTGTCTGAGCTTACCTTGGTATATATACATGGATAACATGTTGGGAGTTGGTTCCAGATTTCTATTTGTGGGTTAAGTCATATGTTTTGTGAGTATCTCAATTTGAGTTATTATATATATTATATATATATAATATTATATATATACTATATAATATATATATATATATATATGGCGAGTTGTGTTGTAAAGATGTGAGTTTAAGAGATGTGAGTTTAAGAGTAGGATGTGTTGAGTTGGATACACATGAGGTTGTGAGTTAGTTTTATATATTGAATGAAGGTTATAGATATCTATATATATGTGAGAGGTAGGTACTAATATATACATAGGATATATATATATGATACTAGATTGGTGATATATATATATTATATATATAGATATAGATATATATATATTATATATATTATATA
>JANAVB010024400.1:33497384-33553312 GCA_029216955.1 Iris pallida | reverse complement strand
ATGCTTTTCATTCATAGCTTGCAACGAAGTGCAAGTCGTAATTACATTGGATGCGTTGTGGTACATTGATTGAAAACATAAAGAAAATACATTCGACAAGTTGCCTGAACTACGCTTGCCGTTCCATACATTCACCCCTTTATACATAAGCCGTCGACTTGAATTGGCTTCAAAATACTTCAGCATAGGAAGAGCTTCAAAAACCTCTTCGCACTTCAGCTTCGTTTTAGGTTGGAGCGCCCGCCGCACCTGGGGAAATTGGGGGAGGGGATTAGCACACTTGCTAAGTGGACGAGACGAACCAACTCGTCTAAACCGACTCTGAATGTTAGGGTAGGCATGCTTTAGAGTTGTCTTCTATTAGAACTAAATGAATTCAGTTCATATTCGATAGCCGTCTTTGAGTAATAAAGCATACAGTATAACATCGCAGTTTATCATATTTCTTACCACGGCCGTGCTCGTCCCTGCATAAAACAGAGATATATTTATACCTGCATAAGACAATAGGTGAGCATACAACTATCTTATATGCGGTCATTGGTGCTACGCACACTAGGGACTTAATCGAAGTTGGCATGTGATGCTACCCTTTCAGCCTAGGTTGCAAGCCTTACTGAAGGTCCCGCATGCCTCGTACCGAAGCACGATAAATTATTCCCCCTATGACGAATCGGTTCCGATGCCCAGATACTGTTCGAGAAAAATGAACTTGTGCACAAGCTGTCCATGACCATGCCTATGTGCGAATAATTTCATATATGCAAACAGTTTCGTATAGCGCGGATAGTATCGAACGGCATTATCATTTCTCGCAACTCATGCAACGATTCATTTTCCCCAAAGCCGTACATCGATTTAGCGTCCCGTGGGCACCAAATTGTCCGAGGCATCATAACCCATGATCGACGTTTCACATTATTTTGCAGCACGTGAAATAGTCTATCTTTTTACTAGAACCTTAAACTTTCTGTTTACGTGAGAAACTTGTATTTTCAGAGTAGATTACTCAAAATCAATACATTTTTCCCAAGTTCTTGACCTTAGTGGATTGACATGCATTAACTTGGCATCGTTCGATTTGAATAAATTCGAAGCAAGGAATAAGTTTGCGGGACAGAGTAGAAAATAAGGGTCGAATCACCACGATTACTTTGCTTCGTGCCGATCGTCCAAGCGCTATGCAACGTCAATCCTTAGTTACGCGAGCTCCTGCAATGGCACCAACGCTTTGTTAGAATTCTTCTTTCTTGTATCGAAATTGTAATTGCATCCATGAAAACGACGCGAAAGCACTTCATCAAGCCCAGCGGCAAAGCTCCAAGAAAACCATACAGCGGTCCGGTCCCGTCGAAGGGACTCTTATAGAGAGCTCACTCGTCGAGACGCAGCCCGCTGATCTAGGACTTATTCCAACAGAAGTCGTTCCATTAGTTGGATTGATTCTCGTAACTTCCGTCCAAATCAATTTGAATCGATGCCGCAAGGCGTTATTCGTTTACCAAGCTTAGCGATCGAGTCAGATGACCATCTAAGTTCCCGGCCGATCTGACTCGACGTAAGCATATTACGAAGTTCCGTCGCCTATCGAAAGCGGGGCACTACATGCAGGTCGAGTTAGCCGTCTCGGTGATGTTACCATACCGAGCGGGCCTACGAATATGGTTGTCACTTTCAGTTATCATAATTGAGGGTAAATGGTCATTTTCTATATTCTAATATTTTTCTGAATTTTATTTATTTTTAATGTCATTTGGGTATTTATTTAGTTAGACATGTCCCATAAACCCCACTAATTAGTCAGTATAATTAGGCTAATCCCACATGACTAGGTTGGTTCATTTAGAGATTAGAACTTGACCCTTTTGACCCCAAACCTTCACATACACCTAATTAACCAAAGGAAGACTAGTTGAGGGTATAGTGAACATTTCCCATTGGGCCATTAGGGCACATAGGGGCCGACCACTTTGAGTAGGGATTTACCCCTCTTTCTCTTCATTAGTTGCCACTTTTTCCCCAAATTAGTTTTCCCCAAACTTGAGAGCTTCTCTCTGATTTGATCTCACAAATCAAGTCATTCTTCCTCCATTCAACTTAATCTACCAAGGAGAAGGTGCTAGCTTAGAGTGGGGAGCAAGGAGCTAGGAAAGGAGCACAATTTCTAAGGGTTTTATGTCGGAACCATGTCCTTTGGTTGAATCATTGGGATCCAACTCCCAATAGATAAAAACCCTCTCTAAATCCATCTTTCATTCATTTTCATAGTTTTGTGTCAATAGGAACCACCCCCATGCATGAACCACCATTAGGAATATTTTGAGGCTCTTTTGAGTCCTCATTAGGGATTTTGGGATAGGTTTGGTGTCCCCATGGAGAAATTCTAAAGGAGACACCCCAAGTGTTTGTAGGAATGCCCCATTGACCATTTTGACTTCTAAATTCAAATTTGAGTGCCATAGAGAATGGTTTAGACATGGTTGAGATACCCCAAGTGGTTTTCATTTGAGTACCTATGTTTGAATCTATCTATTTTTGGCCTACAAGTCATATTTTAGGCGGATACATGTTATATTAATATATAATGTTATATGGACTATTAGTTTTATATATATATATTATATATAGATATATATTATAATATATATATATATATATATATATATATATATATATATATATATATATATATATATAAAATATATATATATAAAAATATATATAATATAATATATATATATATATAATAATATATATATATATTGTGGATACATGAATATTGGAGTATATTTATTGTGGACTGATTGGGTGTATATATAATATATTATTATATATATATATTAATATATATTAATATATATATATATATATATATAATATATAAATTTATATATATATATATATATAATATATGTATATATATATATATATTGTGGATACATGAATATTGGAGTATATTTATATGTGGATGATTTGGGTGATATATATAATATATATATTATATATATATATTTATATATATATAATATTTATATAATATAATATATATATATATATATATATATATATATATATATATATATATATATACTATATTTATATATTGTGGATACATGAATATTGGAGTATTTATATGTGGACTGATTTGGGTGCCTTTATATATGTATATATTAGATGTGTGTTGTGGGTTGGTTAGTGTGCTAGATGTGTGTGTGTGTGTTTGTATGTGGAGTGTGTGATAGTGTGTTATGTGTGTGTTTGTAGTGTGATAAGAAGAGGATATGTGAGTGGTGTGTGTGTGTTTAGAAGGAGAGAGGGGGGATGTGCTGCCATTAGCACAGCAACAAGGTGGCTGTAGTGGCAGCAGCAACATTTGCAGCCCCTTTGCCCGCTTTTGCAAGCCCCCTTAGCCCCCTTTTGCAAGCCCCCTTTAGCCCCATTTAGCTTAGCATTAGCCCCCTTTCCCATTAACCCATAGCCACTTGTTAGTAGAGGATTAAGGTATTTTAGTAAGTTATTAGTTAGTGTAAGTTATATATGTTAGTATAGTTGTTAGATTAGATATTAGATACCTTAGAGTTAGTTTCTAAGTATGTGTTAGAGAGTGAGTTAGTGTGTTAGAGAGTATTGGTTAGATAGCTAGTTAGCTAGTGTGTTTGTAAGTTAGTAAGTTAGATATATAGTATCATATCCTAGTATCTTAGGATACTAGTGGTATCTTAGGATAGTGGTTTACCCTATTGTAAGGTAAGGTATTGAGCTACCTTCATGGTATTGGGTTTACCTAGAGACTAAGGTTAAGTATATATGATATTGTTAGCTAGTAGCTTGGGATAGTTCTAGATATCTAGGATTGGGTATTAAGGTATATATTTACCTAGACTAAGATTTGACTTCCGACCAAGGTATTAGTATTGTGATACCAATAGCACTGTTGTAAAAATCCTACTAGTCGGTAGTCGGCCTTCGCCGACTCGACTAGGGCCGACTACCGACTAGGGGGCTAGTCGGCAAAAAAAGGCTCAAGCAATAATCGGACCTAAGCAGACGACTAGGCGGCTAGACGGACCTATTAGGCCGACTAGGCCTCGGTTCCAAAAAAGGGGTAAAAAAGATCAAAATTCGACCCGAAATTCCGTTCTTTCAAAAACCTAAAAGCAACCGACGAGAAGAAGAAAGAAGAGAAGGAGAATGAAGTTTCAGAAAAGGTGTATACCAAGGACACATATTGCGTATATTTTTTTGGGTAATTAAGTTAATATGTTGATGACTAGCATATATATATATATATATATATATATATATATATATATATAATACTTAAACCGATTAATCCGACTAGTCCTCGACTAGTCCCCCGATTAATCCGATTAATTCCTAATCCCCGCGAACCGACTAACAACCGAATAGCGATTTTTACAACCTTGACCAATAGGACCAAGGTATATGGTTTCTTGGTAGGTAAAGGTTAGGAATAGGATACTTAGACTAGATTTGACCCTGTTTGACCAAAGTTGACTATTTTGACTGAAAGTCAACTGCAAGTCAACATTGGACCTAGATTGGACTAGAGTTGACCAGAGTTGACCAGTTGACCAAAAGTCAACTGTGAGTCAACCATTAGCCTAGTTTGACCTATATTAGACTAGGAGTTGACCAGAGTTGACCAATTGACTAAAAGTCAACTATAAGTCAATATTTGACCCAATTTGACCTAGTTTGACTTGGTGTGACCTAGTTTGACTTAGTTTGACTGAGTGACCTAGATTGCATTCCGTACTCTAGAAAATCCTGCCATACACTGTCAAACCATAATTAACTCATGATATCTCATCTTTAGGTCTGTGATATCACTCTGAGCATCGATTCTCATTGACAGCTCAGGACCGCAGGCGAGTACATTCTCTTATAGTTTTCATTGTCTTGATATCTACTATATCTGATTCAGTTATAGTATTTTACTTGATTTCCGACATGATGGTACACGGACTAGTATATGTCGGATCCTGTCATGAGATGTTTTCTGGACTTTCCTGGAATATGGTGTATTGTTCGATCTTGTTTCCTGTACTTGTATAGATGTTACGCCCCAGAACCAGAATACTGACAAGTGGCGACGGACAAGGCCAGCTACGCAATTCCAAAGTACACCAGTACTCTGAAATTATGTATAAGCTGTCAAGACATGGGGGTTACTCCTACAAGCCAACAGTCGATCCTAGGTTAAACAATCCTAGGTATCTCAATCTCAGGCAATTATACAAGAAGCAAAAGTATGATCATCAGACAAACAATAGTAAAGCGTCCCAAACCATATATACATGGATGATCATGAAGCTAGTAATTCAAAATGGAGAACTAGCAAGAGTAATAGTCACACATGATAAGCTCTAGCTATAGTCTAGAATACGTACATCATGTTTTGGCCCGTAGGCTAAATGTCAAGATCCAAAAATACGAGCTAAACACGTGCTCGGAGGCTAAACGCCACAAAAGAAAATGTACATATCAAATGGAAGAATAAAACAAGAAATCCACTCAGGTACTCTGGCGATCCGGATGGCCACCATCGAGTAGATGGTACGGAAGATCCTCTGGGCTCCTCTATCAGATCTGGCCAAACAAAACCAGTAGGGTCAGACCCCAAATAGCAAGTACCAAAGGAAGCCAAACTATGAACTAAAACCAGCAATAGCTAACATAGCAATGGTTAGAAATATAATTAAGTAAAAGCAGATCGAGACTCGTACACTACCAATGCACTTATCCCGAACCTAGAAAGACAATAAGTAAAGTATCATGGAGCATAAGGTAATTAACATGTGACGCAATGTAAAATGTAGACATGTTAAGTAAACGAAAGCTTGAGAGTAAAAAACTGAACATGTGAGCTTATGAAATAGCTGGGTCATGAGCGCATGGTGACTCGGCATAGGGATCATGTATAGATTGTGAGATAACTGAACATGTGAGCATGTGGGATAACTAGAGCATGAGAGCATGTGAGAACTATATAACGAAAATTATATGATAACTTAGGAACTATTCTGAAAGTCGAGTTACAACCCGTAAACCAAACAAGGACCGGGTTGTAACCCTTATCCTAAACAGAACTCAGCCTCCGATCATTTATCGACAAAAGTAAGGCGTAAACAATAATATACTGAAATAAACATACGGACACTAACTAGATAAAACTAGACTGGACTGACTCAATCCATAATTCACGGCCAAGCAATGAGTACGGCTTGCTACTTTAACTAACTAGGGTTATCACAAGTCTAGTTACTAACAAGATGCAACGAGATATTCCCACAGTCACAAGCCTGCAGTTATCCAGGTTATCCAGACGCAAGTTACATGAATTATAGTGGATACATCGCCCAGGAGACAAATGTATCCCATACATATAATAGTAGGCACATCGTCCAGGAGACAAATGTACCTTAAGAGAGTTATTAGGTAGCTTGATTGGTGCAACACATGACAGTGTGCTGGAAATCTGTCCTACTCGTCGGCAGGCTACAAGTCCACTTGAGGCGCCCAGATAACGGGATCGCCTGTAACTGAAATTTTTTTCTATATGAACTACTTGATCAATCTAGTCATTAACTTAGTCAGATTCAGTATGAATCCCTGACCGTGGTTACCAGGAATTCATGTCCTAGACATGATGAGAAGAGACATGTAGCTTGTTCACCCACAACAAGGTTCAACCACGGTGTCCAGAAAGAGTTGTATTAGCAAGGAGAAGCCGTCACAACAGCGTCTTGATTATACATGCCATGTTAGGTTTACTTGTCATGTAAAGAGTACTTATCAAGATTGTGCCTCTACCGGCCACTATCATGTAAGCATGTAAAGACATGTTCAAGAGTACACCACGACGGGTCACTATCACGTTTTTGTGTTAAGGTTGCTTGTTAAGAGTGCGCCACGATGGGCCACTATCATGGTTTACTGTCATGTAAAGAGTACTTGTCAAGAGTGCGCCTCTACGGGCCACTATCATGTTAAGCAAGGAAGAAAGACATAAATCATGAGTGCACCACAACGGGTCACTATCTAGATTAAGAAAATCATAGACGTATGGATATCATGTAGAAAGATCTTGATAAAACGCGCATCATAACATGTAAGAATGAGTAGATAAAATAACTACTTGATATAAAACAATAATTAAAATCTGGGGCTAGTGTTAAGAGCATAAAAAGGTGTACAATCATTCTCTAACTGTACAAGGTCATCAAATCGTGTTAAAATTTTATTTAAAGAAATATCAAGTTATTGAGTAGGGTCGTCACAAGTTAGGCCAAGTCTAAACAATAAAATAAAATAAATAAACATGTGAGGGGCAAGGGTAAGGGTACACGGGGTGAGCTTGCACCAAGTGGCATAGGGCAAGCAAGGTGCGCCGGTGCCAAAGGGCGCCAGGCGAAGCAGGGAGACATACGACCACAGGGGGAGCAGGGATGCATGCGGCCAAGGATGCATGCGATCAAGGCCTGCGGTTCGCAGGACTCATGCGGTCCGCAAGACCCAAGCAGTCCGCAGCACCAAAACGGCCAAGAGATCATGCGTTCTGCAGGACTCATGCGGTCCGCAGAACCAAGGCGGTCCGCAGGACCAAAGAGGCCAGGAACTCATGCGGTCCGCGGGACTCATACGGTCCACAGGACCAAGGCGGTCCGCAGGACCAAAGGGGCCAAGGACTCATGCGGCCAGACTGCTCATCTTCTCCAAAAATTCGAAAAAGATGGCCAAGGAACTCATGAACTTCAAACTTGCATAACTCGATCAAACAAAACAAAATCTAACATTTCAAAGGTCAAATTTGGGTAAAATGAAATTCTCTACCACATAGAACAATTAGATTTTCAAATCAAGAAAGTTTGATAGATCAAAACAAAAAAAACCGAAAATGACATAAACTTAGATCTATAAAATTTGAACCACCAAAATAAAAAATGCCAAGAACTAAAGGGTCTTAGAATCATGTGAGGAAGATAATAGACAAATAAAAATAGCATTATCCAACATTTGGCAAGATGTACTTGCCTTGGGTTGGAGGAAGAAGATGAAGAGGAAGAAGAGAAATAAAATAATAGAGGAGTGAGAAAGAGATAGGGGTTTATAAAAGGGAAGGGGGAAGATGGTTCAACATGTTGAACCCATCAAAATAAACCAAGCCAATCCATCCCAAGCAAGCCAAGTTGGACCAAACCAAATTGAACCACTCAAGATCAAAACAAGTCTAGATCGAGCAATAAAATAAAATATAATAAGACAAAATAAAATACGGGTCAAAGTCCGTATATGTATACTGGAAATACGTATAACAAAAACAGGAGTGACAAAATTAAACCGTGTCAAGATTTAAATCAAAACAAAAGACAAGTCAAAATACGGGCTACATGACATTTGTCGGAAGTTCGTACAATGAGAATAACAACCGCCGATACACACCAGTACATCGGCGGTATGCCAATAAACAAAAAATCTATAATTTTAGAAAATTTTCAATGTATCAAAAATCAAGAAAGTACAGTACAAAATACGTATCCGTATATAAATACTGATACCGTGAGACAAGCCTCACAACTCTCCCATCCTTAAAAACTTTCGTTCTCAGAATTTTCTAAAGCTAGTCAAGCAAGATAACCGAAACAACGCTCAAGAAAACACAATCATCTCAGTAAAACAAAGCATGACATATGAGTAAATGAAGGCAACATTAATACAAATAAATGCATAAGCAGTAACACAACCATAATTAAGAAGGACTGGAGGCATTTGAATAAATATGTCTCTTGAGACAGTTGAGTAGGGACCAACTTCCTCGCTAGCCTACGTTGACTCCAAAATGGATAAAGGTCAAGTCTCAAAGTAAGTCGGTACCAATGACTTAGTCTAAGACATGACACTACCCAGGACGTATAGTCGTAGTCGAGACATATGATAATTATCATGTATCTTGAGGTATACGAAGACAGAAGAGTGGAACGAGAAACCCACCTTCACTCCTGAATAAGTCAAGCCGATTATTGTACTCCATCTATAGATAGAATACAAGGTTGCTGCAAGAACCCAAGATATACTGCCGCTACCTGGCCTGCTACTGAAACACAAATCCAAGGCCATAACTGAAAGAAAACCATGAAGATGGTACCTGAGATTCCCAAGGTATTATCCTCATGCAAATACTAAAGCTGCTCCTGGTACTGCGCATTCAACTGTGCTCTGAGCTGCCTGATCTTCTGAGCCCGTGATGGTGGTAGGTATTGTGTCAATGGTTGAACATCTAGTATTGGCCCTAGTTGTTCATCCACTACAGGAGGTGATGATGGAAGTGATTGAAAGGATGGCGATGGTATATCTGGAGTAGATGGACTTCCTCGAGATGTCAGATATGGGCAAGTGCTAATTGAATGGTCTTCGGCTCTACAGCGGAAGCATCGCCTATTGTCCGTCCAACAAACTAATCTAGAATGCCCTAACTTTCCACAGTAGGTACATCCTTCTTGTTTTGCCTGATATTGCTGCTCGTTCCTCTGTCTCCGAGCTTGGGTTTATTCATACTGCCGCTGGAATGTATTGGACTGCGTCGGTAAAGGCCTGTGAGCCTGCTGTTGCTGAACCAGTGCTGGTGCCTGTTGGTTGGAAGGCTGGAAGGACGATCCAGCCAGACTCCTCCCGGGACAAACTTCGATCATGTGGCCTGGTGATCCGCATGTTAAATATAGAAGGTTAGCCCTCCGACAAGTAAGATGAGTGTGCCCTTCCCTTCCACAGAAGAAACATATGACTGGTAACTCCTGGTGCTGGTATGGGCATTGGTCTGCTGGTATTGGTGATGGACATCGGGGTGAAAAGCCCAATACGGGTGAATGGTACCTCTTACGACCCTCAGTTCTGGATGTGGTCCTCCTGGCTATATGCTTGTGCTCTCGTACTGCCTCCACTTCTAGTATTCCTTGCCTACTACAGTCTATCAATATCTGGATACTCTGCTGGAGAACGAGACCTTGTCGTTGCTGTGACTCCATCATTTCCTTGATGATCCCTATGAGTGCAGGTATATTGTGCTGATCTGGAACTACCTCCGTTCGGACTGCTGACTGTACGTGCATAGCTGGATGATCGGGATGGACTGACATCTCTACTCTCGAGTCAACTCTCGAATCTACATCTGAATGCTGAGACTGATCCTCTACATCTGGCCTGACAGAAGATTGCTGACCTGCCATCAGTAGAACCCAAACAAGGTAATCGGAAGGATTAGAAACAGTGTCTCTGAAAGTTAAAGGACACAATGATCAAATCGAGGGAACAAAAGAGTTCAACGATCAAGGCAGATATCAGGTCAAAGGATCAGAGAGAGAGAATAATACGAAGGATATCAATAAAGGATAATTGTTAGGGGTGAGCATTATTCGATTTTGAACCGAAAACCAAACTGAACCGAACCGAACCGAACCGAACCGAACCGAATAAGAGATTCGGTTTGGTTTTAAAAAAATCGGTTCGGTTTCGGTTTTGAAAATACTAAATTTTCTTATTCGGTTTCGGTTTCGGTTTTGGGTTTTGGTTTCGGTCCAAAATCGAAAACTGAATAAGAAATTTTAGTTTATATATATACTAAATATATATATAGGTATATACTATAGGTATATATATATATACATATATATATAATAAATATATCTAGGTATATTTAGTTATTATATATATTAACAAAAAAACACTAATAAACCCAAAAACCGAATAAACCGAAAATCGAACCGATTTAATTCGGTTTGGTTCGGTTATTGACCAATTCGGTTCGGTTTCGGTTTTGCTTATTCGGTTTCGGTCCAATTCGGTTTTCGGTTATTTGGTTCGGTTGGAACCGAATAAACCGAATACTTACCCCTAATAATTGTGATTGAGATAACTAAACATCAGTAACCCCCACATATCTGATAAATCAGACCTGCATGGGCTACTACTAAAACCTATGTCACGCCCCAGAACCAGAATACTGGCAAGTGAGGACGGACAAGGCCATCTACGTAATTCCAAATTACACCAGTACTCTAAAATTACGTATAAGTTGTCAAGACATGGGGGTTACTCCAACAAGCCAACAGTCGATCCTAGGTTAAACAATCTTAGGTATCTCAATCACAAACAATTATACAAGGAGCAAGAAGTATGATCATTAGACATAAAATAGTAAAGCGTCCCAAACCATATATACATGGTTGATCATGAAGCTAGTAATTCAAAATGGAGAACTAGCAAGAGTAATAGTCACACATGATAAGCTCTAGCTATAGTCTAGAATACTCACATCATGTTTTGGCCCATAGGCTAAATGTCAAGATCTAAAAACAAGAGCTAAAAATGTGCTCGGAGGCTAAATGCCACAAAAGAATAATGTACATATCAAGTGGGAGAATAAAACAAGAAATCCACTCAGGTACTCTGGCGATCCGGATGGCTACCGTCGAGTAGATGGTACGGAAGATCCTCTGGGCTCCTCTATCAGATCTGGCTAAACAAAACCAGTGGGGTCAGACCCCAAATAGCAAATACCACAAAGGAAGCCAAACTATGAACTAAAACCAGCAATAGTTAACATAGCAATGGTTAGAGATATAACTAAGTAAAAGTAGATCGAGACTCGTGCACTACCAATGCACTTATCCCGAACCTAGAAAGACAATAAGTAAAGTATTTTAGAGCATAAGTTAATTAACATGTGATGAAATATAAAATATAGACATGTTAAGTAAACGGAAGCTTGAGAATAAAAATAAACTGAACATGTGAGCTTGTGAAATAGCCGGGTCATGAGCGCATGGTGACTCAGCATAGGGATCATATATAACTTGTGAGATAACTGAACATGTGAGCATGTAGGATAACTAGAGCATGAGAGCATGTGAGAACTATATAGAACGATAATTATAGGATGACTTAGGAACTATTCTGGAAGTCGAGTTATAACCCGTAAACCAAACAAGGACCGGGGTTATAACCCTTCTCCTAAACAGAACTCGGCCTCCGATTATTTATCGACAAAAGTAAGACGTAAACAATAATGTACTGAAATAAACATACAGACACTGCCTAGATAAAACTAGACTGGACTATACTGACTCCATCCATCATTCACGACCAAGCAATGAGTACAGCTTGCTACTTTAACTTACTAAGGTTATCACAAGCCTAGTTACTAACAAGATGTAATGAGATATTCCCACAGTCACAAGCCCTGCAGCTATCCAGGTTATCCAGACGCAAGTTACATGAATTATAGTGGATACATCGCCCAGGAGACAAATGTATCCCATGTACATATAATAGTGGGTACATCGTCCAGGAGAGAAATATACCCTAAGAGAGTTATTAGGTAGCTTGATTGGTGCAACACATGACAGTGTGCTGGAAATCTATCCTACTTGTCGGCAGGCTACAAGTCCACTTGAGGCGCCCAGATAACGGGATCGCCTGTAACTGGGAAATCTCTCTATATGAACTACTTGATCAATCTAGTCATTAACCTAGTCAGATTTGGTATGAATCCCTGACCGTGGTTACCAGAAATTCATGTCCTAGACATGATACAGAAGAGACATGTAGCTTGTTCACCCACACACAAGGTTCAACCACGGTGTCCAGAAAGAGTTGTATTAGCAAGAAGAATAGTCGTCGCAACAACATCTTGATTATACATGCCATGTTAGGTATACTTGTCGTGTAAATAGTACTTGAAAAGAGTGCGCCTCTACGGGACACTATCATGTAAGAATGTAAAGATATGTTCAAGAGTGCACCACGACGGATCACTATCATATATTATCGTGTTAAGGTTGCTTGTTAAGAGTGCACCACGATAGGCCAGTATCATGGTTTACTTGTTATGTAAAGAGTACTTGTCAAGAGTGTGCCTCTACGGGCCACTATCATGTTAAGCAAGGAAGAAAGACATAAATTATGAGTGCACCACAACGGGTCACTATCTAGATTAAGCAAATCATAGACGTATGGATAGCATGTAGAAAGATCTTGATAAAATGCGATCATAACATGTAAGAAGGAGTAGATAAAATAACTACTTGACATAAAACAATAATTAAAATCTGGGACTAGTGTTAAGAGCATAAAAAGGTGTACAATTATTCTCTAACTTTACAAGGTCATCAAATCGTGTTAAAATTTCAGTTAAAGAAATATCAAGTTATTAAGTAGGGTCGTCGCATGTTAGGCCAAGTCTAAACAATAAAATAAAATAAATAAACATGCGAGAGACAAGGGCAAGGATACACGGGGTGAGCTTGCACCAAGAGGCATAGGACAAGCAAGGTACGCCGGTGCCAAGGGGAGCCAGGCGAAGCAGGGAGACATGCGCCCACAGGGGGAGCAGGGAGGCATGCGGCCAAGGCGTACGGTTCGCAGGACTCATGCGGTCCGTAGGACTGCAACGGTCCGCAAGACCCAAGCAGTCCACAAAACCAAAATGGCCAAGAGATCATACGGTCTGCGGGACTCATGCGGTCCGCAGGACCAAGGCAGTCCGCAGGACTGCAAGCGGTCCGCAGAACCAAGGCGGTCCGCAGGACCAAAGAGGCCAGGAACTCATACGGTCTGCAGGACCAAGGCGGTTCGCAGGACCAAATGGGCCAAGGACTCATGCGGCCAGACTGCTCATCTTCTCTAAAAATTCGAGAAAGATGGCCAAGGAACTCATGAACTTCAAATTTGCATAACTCGGTCAAGTGACAAAATTAAACCGAGTCAAGATTTAAATCAAAACAAAAGACAAGTCAAAATATAGGATACCTGACATTTGTCAGAAGTCCGTACAATAAGAATAGCAACCGCCGATACACACCAGCACATCGGCGATATACCAATAAACAAGAAATCTATAATTTTGGAAAAATTTCAAGGTATCAAAAATCAAGAAAGTACATCACAAAGTACATATCCGTATATAAATACTGATACCGTGAGACAAGTCTCACAATAGACACCGATTTTGAAGTGGGCTAGCCCCCTGCTTTTGAATCCCGTGTCATGACGTGTCATGTTCGGATCCTTTACACTACTCGGGGATAGGGAGTTATTAGTGGTTATGTGATCAATACCCCTCTTGTATCCTCTTGTTCACTTGTTCATAGCTCCACCCTCACTGCACGTAGGGTATAGCCTGACCTAATACTACTTGTTCATAGTTTTCCATTATGGCCGGCCTGATCCTATTTTTATATATTTTCTGTTCATAGCCGGTCAAGTAGAACAGCCTGATCCGGACCCAAGCCGATCATATAATGCTCTAATATTTCAACGCACTGTTTATGTTTACATTATACATCAGATATTTCTGTACTGCTTATATTCCAGTATGTCATACCCTGATATGATATCCAGTTTTACATATCCTATTTATATTTCAGTCTTGATATTTTATCTTGTATTCTATTATAATTGTCTCTTATATAATTTATCAATTCACATGGAACTGCTGTTAGCGTTTGTACTTGCTCATATCCTGAAAGGATAACCATGTTGATGTTTACAGATGATATAGATGCTGATTGCTCGACCTTCTATAGGTTTGACATAGACGGTGAGTACGACATGGACATCCCTGTGGAGCCGGTGTCCATTGAGGACGCACTGCCTGCTTAGACTTAGAATAGTTAGATTTGACTGGACTGTATTCCAGCTAGTACTTAAGACTTGTAGTATATTCTATATTTGGGATTTGTGTTATGTCTTGAACTCTGAACTTGTGTTGTGACTTTGCATCTATTTCCAGTTTATCTTTCCATCATATCTTATCATATTTCGTGCTATCTTCCTAAGATGTCTTGTGATTGAGTCATGACTTTATACCTCCGTACGGAGATGATAGATTTACATATATTATGTCTAGATGTTGTATATTCTAGTTGACCTATACAGTGTTCTACCACCGACTCTGCGGCGTAGGCTGGACGTACCCATGTGCTCGTTCCCTTAATCATGGTGCGGGTCATGACACATTTTTGTGGTAGCCCATGCAGGTCAGTGTCGCAACTAGTGTGATCTCATAATGGTATTCGACTTAGAGTACTAATTATGAGCCTGCAGTTAGGATATAGGTTCTAGGTTTTGATAGGAGTTACTCAATCACATTTTAAAAAAAATTTCGATCTTTCGATTATCATGATAAATCTTCTTGCATTTCAAATCTGTCTTCAGGATGACAAAGACTCAAGCTCAGGTCGCTAGATCCAGTGCATCCCCGGAGAGGTTCGATCCTTCATGACCTATTTCTTCGAATGAGGGAGTTATAGTCCAGGAGGCTGTCCCTACTGTCCCTACCATCTAGGAGGGATAGGCAGCAGCACCTGGAGGTCTTCCTCAGCAGATTCAGAGGCCTAGTATCATCGTACCAGATACTCTTCCACCTCCACCTGTACTACCGACGGACGCTATTCAGATGTTTGCGCTCCTCTAGCAGATGATGGAGGTGCATCGAGCACAGGCAGAGGCGTCGTAGCGTCAGACAGAGGTTCTGAGGTAGGGCATAAAGAACGCTCATCAGCTGGCACTGGCAGCAGTTGAGTGGCCGCGACTCTGGTTCAGGACGCTCCCGCCCAGGAGCCGCATCAATAGCAGTCGAGGCCTGGTTCAGTGGTTGACTTCAAGAAGATGTACCCTCGAGAGTTCAGGGGAATCGAGGGTATCCTTTATGCTGATGATTAGCTAGGGACATGGAGTGGAGCCTAGAGTTGGCAGAGAGAACTTGTACGCGACGTATAATTACGATATACAATTAATTACCTTTAAATACCATTTTTTTAAATCGTAGTAGAAATTTAGGGGGTTTACACCCTACCCAACTTAAAAGAATTTCGTCCTCGAAATTTGGGAATAGATAGGGTAGGTTGGGTTGAGAAGATAGAAAGAATTTATTCGAACAAAAGTATGAGATCTTCTTTAGACGAGAACGCAAACAAAATATTCGACGGGAAGGCAAGCAACATTTCAATGGCAATAAGCCATTTGAATTATTAGGAAAAGAAAATTCGATAGTTCTAATTTAGTATACAATTCATGTGTATGACAACCCCTCAGTGTCTATAATCCATCACTCATTATCATTTGTCCTATGGACGTGCAAGCTCCCAAATAGGTAATAGTTTCCAATATCAATTTTGATCACTAGATCCATATTCTCGATTCAAACCTTCATTGCGTGTTTTCAATATCATAAAAATCTCAATTCGTCTTTATCAACTAGCCATATTAACTTTTTTAACTTGTTTTGTCGGCAATTTTATATTCTATAACTTTATTTTACCCTTCCTAATTTATTTTTGCATTCCAAATTGTATGCATATCTAATTCCGATATTTCACAACAAGTTCAATTCCAAGGAATCTCCATTATACATCCTCAACATATTTATATATATAACTATTTTCCTCAAATAGATCTCGTCATTCACAATCTCTTCAAAAGTAGGTTTTCGATAATCCTTCAATATGTTTATTCAAATATTAAATCAACATTCTTTGTAGGAAGTTCGTACTTATCCTTAAAGTACCCAAAATAAATTATCACCTTCGATATTTGTTGATCATATCTTCACAACATAATTTTAAATAAAAATCTCTCAATCTCTTTACCTATTAGCGTCTTCCTCGAAAATTTGTATCCAATGATCTTTTAATTTATGATGGTAAAAATGAAATCCGTCTTAACTTCATATTCATAATCATCTTAGAATCGTATTCCTTAAATCTTCAAAAATGTAAGCAATTTCTATCTTCAACCATTGGTTAGCCTTGAAACCAATTATCTTCATAACACTATAATTTATCGAAGGCAACGTCAACATTGTCTTTATCGAAAATTTGCATCCATCAGTTTAATATATAAATTTGCTTTTTTTTTAAATCACTAACACTTTAGAAATTTTTTTACTCAATACTAGATTACCTCAAAACAAATTTTGTTAATCGAGAATTCTATTTACCCTTGATCATATCAAAAACACAATATCGCATTACTCACTTCATCTATTAGGATTTATCGTATATTTTCACTTATGTCTAATCTTATACCTTGTCATCGCATAATCATTTTAACTATTATACCGTTAATCTCTTCTATGGAGTTTTCTAGTCTAGTTCCTTTCTAACTGAAGGGTGTTGTGATCAAATTTTCATCTTCGCACAAGGGAATCATAAAACAAGGGTTGCATGAGTAACAGTATGGCAAAATAGAATCCTTGAAGAGAAGCAAATAATTTGGAAGGAAGAAAAGTAAGGGTTGCTAGTATTGCATGAAGAGCAAAAGATGTTATGGATCTAAGTAAATCAAGATACGGTACGAAAATAAATCAACAAGGTTTAAGCAATCAAGACAAGCACAAAGTTAAGCATTTAAGAAATCACATCATATATTGGCCTGAAAGATTTGAGTCGAGGTTGAGTCCATATCTGTAGTAGGGAGATATTTCGTTAGCAAGGTAATGGTTATAGTTAGCCCTTTCGACTCGAAAGTCACATCATAAAAATTGAGCACAAGAGGACGTATTTTAGTAGGACATGGTATACCTACATGAAGGTGGGCTCGTCTAGGTCTTACATATGAAATTTGTTGGAAGGAAAAGTCTAGTGTTTTGCTCCAAACATTAAAGTCACGGTGAGGGACACCAAAAAGATCTAAAATAGAAAGTGGGAGTTCATGAGGTGCACAAAATAAAGTTAACTTAAAGCATGAAGTAAAATAAGTTAGGAACACGGTTTCTAGAGAGAAGATAGTCTCTTAGATAAAGGGTATGGTCAAGGGAATGATTCTAATCATTTCTAAGTTTCAAACAATCAGATGGTCACGATAAAAGATCTAGATTTGAGGGAAGGTCGAGTAAGTCAAGATTGAGATATGATCACATGGTTTAGTAGATGACTAACTATACTTGAGTATTTACAACTATCATGGCCATGGGTGATATGTCACTAATGTGGACTACTCTATCTCATTAGGGTTATCTTGGTTGTCTACCATTATAAGTCTAACTTCTTGAACTCGAGCTTTCACAAAAAATTTTAATATAATTCTCGAAAAATAATCTACCATAATTTCTATTCATTCTAAGTCGTCCAACATAATCATAACTTAAAATATAAATTCTTATAATCCATCTAAAAATAATTTTTCATCATATCATTAGTAACATTTCTCCAAAAGTTGTAATAAAACTCAATATTCAAATAATCCTATCAGTCATCAAATCCCTTTTTTCTAAATCTTAAACTCAACATTTAAATAAGTTTATCAGCCGAAATTTATACTACAAAATGGAACATTTAAATAACTCCTGAATTAATTATATATCCTTCAAAATGTGTATATCTAAGTTCCAATAAGTCACAACTACTCTTCAAAAGTATATATATATATATATATATATATATATATATATATATATATATATATATATATATCTCACCAAAATTTAAATATCCATAATCAAGCTTTAAACTCAAATCTAAATAACTTTATAAATTATAGATCATATGGCACAATAAAAACATTTTACCAAAATTTATCAATCGTCCTCAAAGTTTGGTCAATCGTAAATCATACTTCAACATTTAAAAATTTAAGATCATTTTCAAATCAAATTTGTATCCCTCCTAAGATGTATAGCTATAACTCAATAAATCATACATATTTTCAAAAGACCTTCAAAGATCAAAACTCAAAATCAAATCAATTTGTTTTCTCGATCTAGCTATCCTCTTGTGTATACCACCTTGTAATATCAAAATAAAATTCCAACTTAATAATATGCTACTACCCAACTTGGAATTAACAATCCTTAAGATCACACTTTTAGAAAATAATAATAATAATTGTCTTTATCACTCAATTAGACCTTAATGCATATTAATTATCAACGTAATCCTTCTAGCCATGTGTTTGACCTATGAGCATATACTAGTTTAGTCCTCTTCCTAGTTATTACTAAGCACGAAATAAAAGGTAGGGTTATGGTAGAAAGAGATCAAGCGGGATGCAATTCAAAGAGATCGAATGAAAGACTGAAAAATGGGGTCAGGGAAGGGGATCAATTAAGTGGATGAGATTCTAGACTCTATTCCTATATGCAGGTTCACATCGGTACAATCACGTAACCGAAGTGATAAACTCGACCTGCATGGGACACCATAAAAATATGTAACGCTCCAGTCCTAAAATACTTAGGACTAAGTACATCGACATGCCAGCTGCATACATACGATGTATACACCAATATATGGAACCATCGTATGTATACATAAGCTGTAAAATGCAGTAAACCACAATACTAATCTCATCCACAAATAAAGAAGACAGAATTTATAATAAACTCATGAATTGTCATTTATAATTGTTGGGCGGAGACAAATCCACTACCAACTAAAAATAGAAGAATACATAACAATAAATTTGTCGAGCAACCCGAAGGCGATCCAAGTACAATCACCTCGGAGAAGGAGAGTAAAACATGGCCTTGGCTAGAGCACCTACGAAACAAAGGCACACACACCTGAAGAATTCACCAGGTCTTCAGAGGAACGTAAAAAGATACATAAAGAACATGCCACATAACTGAATATATATAATATGCCATAAATCACAAGTAAAGTAAAATAGTCCCAATCATAACAAGATCCAATATCTCATCATCGAAACAGTGGACTATCACTACAACCAAACAAGGACAAGGGATAGCACACTATACCGCGATGCGACATTGTCCTAAGCTACTAAGGAACGGGGGGTGACATGACATTGACTAGGGTTTACCTAACCATTCTAATGTGTTTATGCAGTTAAGAACAAACCTTCAACGCATGGGCACTCTGGCTGCAGAAAAATTAGGTATGATCCCACAGGATATCAGGACCTCAAAGCGTAACATTCATCGAATGTCAGAGGCCAGCAGGATCAGGAATAGGAAAGTGCATACGTGGTCCATACGTTAAGGAACTGTTCTTCCCACCCCATGCCTAGTAGAGTCACATCCATGACTTATATACCTCTACTAACTACTAAGTCTCCTAATATGCCTCTATTAGCACTTAGCCCTAACGCATGCGCACAGGTGATCAGCCATCACGCAAGTACCTCTACATGCTACTCATCTCACACATACCTCGTGGTACAACTGTGTCAAGGTTTATGATATACACTATAAATGGTAGTCCCTTACTCTAGGTCTATATGCAATCAAAGGATAATAAACAAAGTACAACTAATATCAATGAGAAGGCAGTAAATCAAAAACTGTAATAATGGTACAGCTAGAAGATCTAGAAATAAATGAACAGCGATATACAATAAATAAAATACAGACTAATTAGAAACAGTAAATTATGGAAAGGTATCTTGCCTGGTGTGTCGTCTGGGGTAGTGCGATGATACGACATGTCCTGTTTGTCCAATAGCCGTGGTCGATGGGAAGGCCCAAAATTCGTGAGAAAAATAGAAGATATGATCAGTCATGATCAAGACTTGACAATAGGTGAGAATTTATGGAGAAAAAGTATTTGTAATACTTAAAAATAGGTTTTCTTAGTTAAAATGATTTATAGGTAAACCTTGGGAAATACAGTAAAACCTATTTTTTTTAAAAACTATTTTTGTCAAAATAACGTTTGTAGGCAAAAAGCTACAAAAATATATCATAAAATAATATTATAATTAAGCCTTGAAATTATATTTTTTATATTATATATAGGGTCTGTCACGACCCGCACCCGCTTTTCGGATACGAAGCGTGTCCAAGCCCAGCTACGCATCGAGCGGACTCCAGCCCATCTCGAATACGTAAACACTATCAAGGCTATGGTTTACTGCCAAAGCATGGCAATGCAATCTATATCTCAATCCACAATAAGAATATGAAACATGAATGAACACTATGGGTCGTGGTCTGCAGCCCACTAGCATATATGTCCGATAAGACTCTAAAGAAAATAACAAGAGTCTAAAACGAAATCAAGAAACATGATATCTCATGATAAGGTATGAAAGCACGAGCGGATAATAAACATAATAATGATACCTGAATCCCGCAAGAACCGCAAATCCTCTGTCATCCAGAACTACTAGCTAACTCCATGCAATCGCTAAACCTGAGGAGATCATCAGGTCCTCAGAGGACATAGCAAGATACATAATATACATGCCTATCTAACAGTTTTATCATGCGCAAGAAAAATAAACAAGAAAGAACAAGGACAAGACAAGTGACTACGAACACAAACACGAACACGAATACGAACACGAATACGAACACTAGAACAACTACGTATAAATGAACTGGCGGATGAACGATAATCACGAGATCAATGGAAGAAATCAAACCCTCATCCCGAGTGTGGACTCACGGGTTTGAACTAAACACTAACCCTCGTCCCGAGTGTGGACTCTCTGGTTAGTACTAACCCTCGTCCCGAGTGTGGACTCTCTGGTTAGTTCACGGCAAGGCACCCTCGTCCCGAGTGTGGACTCTCTGGTGTAAATGGTCAACCCTCGTCCCGTGTGTGGACTCTCTGGTGCCATTTGATCACGACAAACACCCTCGTCCCGACTGTGGACTCTCTGGTGCACCAAACAACCCTCGTCCCGAGTGTGGACTCTCTGGTTGTGCACAACGATAATCAAGGCTATGGCAGTTCACTACACGCAACCGTTCTATGACACGATTCAAGCAAGGTGCTGACGAGAAACTCTAAATGTGAAACACAAGGCCAAAATATGGACATGGCTATAAACAATAAAATAACTCCACAAAAAATAACACGAAAAGTACATGTCCATAAACAATTAAATGACTGAAAAACGAAAGAAAATGCATGTAAGTAAAACTGTAGAGGAAGGCAAGGTATACTTGCCTGGAGGTTGCACGCAGATCCAACAAAATACTGTCAACTGATAGTCCATAAAGTCCAAGTCACCACAACTGTCTCCGAAAGCTGAAACAAATATTGCCAACAGTCTCAGAATAGTCAAATTAGCTAGGATTGCCTGTCCTTAAGTCCAATTCTGGATACAGGGGCAAAACGATAATTTCGGTCAAAAACGATGTCCGCCGTTGGACCCACTTTGTACCGAAAAGTGTGCCAGAGTCAATGGTCTCTAAAGTCATCAAACTACATGTCTATGGATTCAGTTTTCCGATACGAACCCAACCGTATGTCCAGAGTTGGATTCCGGCAGGCCGTGCACAAAATCACCCGTTGAGTGGGACCGTGGGGCCCGCAAAATGACAATTTTATCAACGGTCTCAGAATTGGACCAAACTTGGCATACAGGACCAAAAAAATGATACGGTTCTGTTGGCGCAAGTTTCGTCTCGATCTGACGAGCATGTATAAAGTAATTGGAGAATTTGCAAAGTGCACGATACAGGGAATTTCGACGGATACGCATCAAATTCGTCGTGCACACGCGACCAATTTGAATTTCGTCAAAGCCCACACGACCACGAAGCCGTTACGCAGCTTTCGTTGCTTTCGGTTTGCGACCATGTCGTCCGGATTGGCGTGACGCACGTCGTGTGGAACAATTTTCTAGTTTTGAAAATAGATTTTTGGGAAACTTTGGGATTCGATTTCTCGACGCTCAGTCGATGATTTCAAATTCCGTAAGAAGGGATTCGAAGCCCTACATGTTGTCAAAAAGTATCTTCAAATAGTTTTCCGAATCGAACTACGGATTGGCGAGAAGTCGCCTTTCAAGTATGGAGTTGGGACTGGGTTTCGTTCTGTTTTAAACAAGTTATTTGACCGACTTTGTACCGATTTTTCGGGCTGGTCGATCCGCGATATCCAACCCCACTAGTTGGGATTCAGAGGGGGTTATGTGGGCTGTCCGTAGGACTTCACGAATCTCAAAACGACAAACTACAGAGAAAGATATTTACCTTCAAAGTTGGACGATTCGCTGCCTACTGCTGTGGCTGTCCTGCTTCGGCACGCGCGTGCGTGGGCTCTCCGGCCGGCCTGGCGGTGCGCGATGGCGCCGAGGGCGCGCGTGGGGGTCGCCCAGGGGAGGAGAAGGTGGCGCCGAGGGTTGCGTGCGATTTGGTTAGGGTTTGCAGAAAAAACTCTCGATCTCTCGGGTGTGTGTTAACACTCGGGTATTTATATACTCGTATAAGTTCGGTTCAGCTACAGGGGTGTTCGAGTTCAGCTGGCTGGCCCACTCGTTTGGCTGGCCTCTATTCTTCTTCTTATTCTATTTCTTATTATTTATTATATAATAATACCATATGTATATATGTATATGTATATACATATATATATATCTATATATATATACACACATATTTATCTTATATTTATTTATCCTCATATTTCTATATATACTTATATATTACATATTTATATATATAAATACACTCATACACGCATATATATATATATATATATATATATATATATATATATATATATATATATATATATATATATATATATATATATAAATATATATATATATATATATATATATATATATATATATATATATATATATATATATATATATATATATATATTATTCATATATTTATATATACATACATTTATATATGAATACACAAATACACTTATATATATATGCATTTATTTATATATACACACATACACTAATATATATATATATATATATATATATATATATATATATATATTATATATACTTACAAATACACCCATATTTAATATACATATTTTACCTATAATAATATATCAATATATATATATAACTAACATACCAATATTTAATATACATATTTTACCTGTAACAAATATTTAGCAAAATTGCCAATTCCTAAAAATATATACGAAGATAAATGTCTTTACCAAACATGTCTACAAGGCCGTATTTGGTCCCATTACATCCCTATAAAGGCTTGGATTCGGTTCGGGCCCAGTTCGGACTAAGTTGGTACAATCGGGTCATCTAAAATCAATATATTTAATTAATAAATAAATAGTTCATCGGTGGGGATTAAGTCGCAACTTAATCTGGTTTTCCTAGTTAGGACACTCATATGGTTTGGTCTTCTCTACTAGGACTAATACACTAGTCAAAGCATGCCACTGCATTACCCGTGCCATAATTCCTAGTCACCTTGTACTTCAAAACTCAACCATGATTTAAAATCATCCACCATAATAATTAACTAAACAATTATTTATAATAATTCTAAAAATTCTAAAAATCACCATTTAAGTCAAATAAATAAATAATAAATAATTTCAAGCATTTTCGGGAAGGGGAGCAACAGGGTCAAGCCCTAATAACTTATATATATTTTTGCAAATAATGTTCTAGTTAGATAGTTAAAAAAAATACCCATGTTTAGCTAAAGCTCTATTAAGTAGATAAAATAATATAAGGATATATTTGATACATCTAACCTTGTTTGAAAATAGATATAGAGCTCATCCTAACAATATATTTTGTTAGAAATTTTACTACCCAATATCTACCTAATACTGTTAAATGATAATTAAAATAATAATAATACTTAGTAATTGTATATAGAAAAATCTACTTAGTATCTAATACTATTAAATAACACCAGTAATAAAATAAAATCAATATAATATAATAAGGAAAAATACACAATACCAATAACAGAACATCTGCCTCTAAGAGAGAAGGAGTAGGTGGAAACAACAAAGAACAAGCATTAAGTGCTCATCTGCTTCTCTTCTTGGAAACCTTAAGTAACCATAACAATAAAAATAAAAATAAATATAAATGTCTTAACAAACCACACTCTATAAGAAAGCAACCAAAGAATAATAGAATACTAAAAGTAAAGTCAATTCTATTCTTTTATACAGCTGTTGTGTGTTGTACTCAAATTGATTCGGGAGAGAGAATAATTGGAGGGGAAGTGAGAGCTCGGGAGAGATCGAGCGGAGGGATGAGCGAGGAGCGTACCGAAGGAGAAGGCGGAGTCGCACGGAGCGAGGCGCGGAGGGTGTCACCGGCGACTGATACGGGCGACACGGGGGTTACGGCGGCTGGTCGCCGCTCGTGAAGGCAAAGACTCACCGGCGGGCTGTGCGGCGAGGGTCCGAGCTGGTGCGGTCGGCGGAGGAACGCTCACTCGCGGAGCCGAGCGCAGCGTACGGCGGATGGGGACGGAGCACTTGCGGATCTTGGCAGCATCAGATCCAACTGATGCGGTCGACGGGGTTAGTAAGGTTTTCCCCATTTCCTATCGCAGGCTCGTAGCAGTACAACTAAGTCGTCGTACTACCACGATATTGTACTAATACAAATCTCGACCTGCATGGGCCACCACTAAAAATGTGTTACGACCCGCACCTAGTATAGGGGCACGAGTGCGTAACAGCATCCAGCCTACGCCGCAGAATCGACGGTAGAACGCTGTTCTAGGTCGCTAACTAACAACTCACACAATGTATATATAATGTACCTGTCATAGATCTCAACTCTGAATGGAGGACAAGTATAAAGATATAGTAATACTTAATCACAGTCTAAAGCACGATAAGATATCACATAAATCTAAATAACTATAAGACTCAACACCTAATGATAATATTAAAAAAACTCAAATACAATATCGAAATCTCTACTTATTACAATTCAAGTTCAAAACCAAAATCTAGAACAAGTCCTCTAAACTAGTGTCGTGGTCACTCAGGAGAATCAGGACCTAAAGTAGCTATCCCCTCCTCAACAAGAAATTAGATGGCAGGAATCCAGTTAAGAGTTTTTCCTAATGTGATTGAGTACCTCAAAATAATCCAAATCCTACTGCAGGCTGTAGTGATACTCTAATTCGAATACCACTACACAAACTCGACCTGCATGGGCCACCACTAAAAATATGTCACGACCCGCACCCACCGTGAGGGTACGAGTACGTAACAGCGCCCAGCCTACGCCGCAGTGTCGGCGGTAGAACGCTGTTCTAGGTCATGAACTATAACTAACTAACATGAAATACTCTCCAAAAGGAGGCCAAACACAGAGGTACAACTCAATCACAATCTAGGATAGAATGTAGCACGATAAAATAGATAAGAAATCCTCAACTGAGGTACAAAAGAAATGAAATAACAAGTCTCACCAACTACCAGTCTCAACATCTCTAAAATATACAACTCTGAAAAATAAAGACAACAACTAAACATGAAAAGAAACAGTCTAAGCTGTCTTCACTAAGCAAGGGTATCATCCTCAGCAACTGCCTGAACCTCCCCAGGGGTCCAGGTCGCGAGTGTCATCTAGGCAAGCTCTAAAGTGAAGGGTGCAGGGTTCCTCATCATCCTCTGTAAAATTTTCAACAGGTCCAGTCAGGACGGGAGCGAGCACAATACATCTCACGCAGATCATAACAGATTAGAGAATATAAACATGCAAGAGAGTACGATACATAAAACTGAAAGAAAGTACATGATGTAAACATGAAAAGAACTGTAATAGAAATATCTACTATAAGTAGAGAGCTACCAGTGACTAGTGATTTAGAGTACAAAGTCGACATGTGAACGGCTGAATTTGCACATAACTATACTAAAGAGGTGCACATGGCTATACTACTTTGGAATTGTTCACATGACTATTTATACTCCCCCATACCCCAATCAATAAACAAGGATCCAAACAAGTTATGTTACGTACATGGTTTTTACATGAAACCCATAAATGGGTGCACATGAAATATACATGAGAGCTCATACATGAGTGCACATGAAGTTCACATGGGGGCCCATGAACGAGTGCACATGAAATTCACATGAAAGCTCATAAATGAGTGCACATGCAATATAGGTTATACATGAGATACATGGAAAACACGATCGATTCATGATAGCACATGAGAGTACACGAGCGAGCATGAACGAGCATGATGTACATGAAAAACATGAATAACATGAGAGCGAGGAATACATGATGTACATGAAACACATGACACAATGTATCCGATGCTCCCGAGGGGGATAACATCTCAATGTAGGGATCCATATAGTACCAATCCGTGATATATCGTGACAGCATCAAATAAGGTAAACTAGAGCAGAAATATAATTCTAAGCAAGTTATGAAATGATCAGAGAATGTACTCGCCTGTATCCGGTGAATCTGGAGAATATACTGTCCAAGGAGTGGTGTCTGTCTCCTATAGAACAGTACAAGTCACTATGAGTCTACAAATGATAATAAGATGCAACTCAATGCATTCTACATGAATCTAGGTCAATCTAGACCAAAGTCAACTCTTGGTCAACTCTGGTCAACTCTGGTCAACCCTAGAAGTCAAACTAGGTCAACCAAGTCAAACCTAAGTCAACTAGTCTACACTAGGCTAACAAGGCTATTCTAAGTCTAACAAGACTACACTAGTCTATTCTAGGCTCACTAGCTAAGCAACACAACCATAGGCCATAGGCTAAGAGGCTAGGCCATGGGCTAAGCAAAACCATATTCAATATCCATATCTTAACCATACACATATATACATATCACACAATCTAATAGAGAATACATATGTATATCTATTTATATAAGCTAATAGGAATTTACATATAGATTCATTAAAATAATATAACTAGAATACACATATAGGCTAATGTGATTTACCATACAACCTATAGGTTAACATACATATATGCATAGGCATAGAGAGGGACACATAAACATACTAGTGTATGTGTGTGTGTCATAAACATGAGTCTCAAGAAATGAAGGGATGTGTGTGTGTGAATGTGTGATGAAGTGAGGCATGAGAGTGTACTAAGCTAGAGTGTCAAAGTGTGGTGATACATGAGTGAAGAGAGGGTGTGTGAACTAGTGAGGCATGTGTGTGTGTGTGGTAGTGAGCATGAAACAGTGAATGGTGTGAGAGAGGATGAGAGTGTGTGTGAAAACAGTGAAGTGAGGCAATTACATAAGTGTGTGTGTGTGTGTGTATGTGTGATGGTCACAAGTGCCAAGTGTGTGTGTGTATTAGGGAGAGGAAACACAGTGAAGTCCATTAAATCTCAGTTAAAAGTTCCCTCACCAAAATCAGATTTCAAAAGTTAAACCAACAGTTCAACCCAACACCTATATACACATAAATACCACAAAACAGTTCCCCCAAATCAATTTCTCAGTTTTAATACCCAAACTCAGTTTTAACCCTCCCAAGTCAGTTAACAGTCCTACATTTAAAACCCAGAAATAAACTCAGATTAATACATTCACATATAAAACTCAAAAACCAGTTAAAAACAGTCCAACGGTCCCCTAAATGAATTTCTCAGTTTTCAGCCTCAAACTACTTCAAAACAGACCCAAATTTGACATACAATTAGAAAACACATTGGTGCACATATATGAGCCTTAATTACAAGTAATTAACAGTATTTAGGGGGTTTAATTGATTGACAAAACTCAATTATGATTTCTAAAAAAAGTGAAGAAAATGACAGATATTAGGTATCAGGGAACATTGGGTAAATGCGAATTTATCATCAAAATTAAACTAAAATACCAAATCAAAGGTTGGTAATAAAACTACATTAAGTGTACATGTCATACACTGTGTTTGTGTCCACCCAAGTGGACACAAACGTGTCCAACGAATTAAATTACAAAATATTGCAAAACTGTGCAACATAGAACAATCATCGTGCACGTGTTCCCCGAGTTCGTGTGCACGATACGATACGACACAACCCACGTAGATGTGTCCCAGGGTCGACCTAGACTAGGGCTAGGGATAGGACACCCTGACATGTGTCCACGTCGCGTGTACGCGACACGAGACACGCGTGTCAGTGGCTGTCACGCCCCAGAACCAGAATACTGGAGAGCGGAGGAATGACTCAGCCAGCTACGTATTACGGGTAGATGAATACCGTATAATATGATCAATGCTGTCTAACCAGAAGAGGGGGTGCATACTACATAAAAGTCCTGCTATAGTCACTTTACATCTATTGTCTCAATCATTCAAGCAAGAAGCATAAATAGAGAACATGTAAGATAAAGCAGTAAGGCATCCCAAACGCTTAGTCAAAATGTCCTTGAGATCTGGCTTTACAAAACATAGCCAGATGATATAGCAAGTATACATAATTGTTATCAGCTGCAGTCTGACTTAATTACAATTATGTAAAAGTAAGTACAAGACAATCCGACTAATATGTCGGTGCCAAACGGCTAAGTGTAAAGGTAAATAACAAAACGAGCGGTGAAGTAAGGAACCCACTCGAGTCCTCCTGAGATCATTCCCCTAGTATTGACCATCCTTGAGGTAGAAGTACGCTGGATCCTCGGAAACCGGCTCTAAATCTGGCCATGCAAAACCAGAGAGGTTAGACCTCTAATAGCAAGTACCACAAGGAAGGACGATATGAAGGACATAAACCAGTAAGTAAAAGAATATAATAATAGATCTCTGCTTGCTACTAGGATTCACATCACGTCACGACACTTCGAACCAACCTCCCAACCAAACAAGGACAGAAGTTGACCCGTCATGTCCTGACATTCTGATCATCCCAGTTAGGTAACAGAGTAGTACAGTACACAAACAAATCATCTTGAACGGCTAATCAAATCCTACGGCTTGCTATTGTGAGTCCCAAGTTATCCTGGAATTATGCAATAAAGATTCCTCAGTTCTTATTATGTGCGAGCAAGGCTAGTCTATCCAGTCGATCAATTGCGCCAATCATGTAGTTAGACGAGTCCCAGCGGGACGCCCGCCATTATAGCATGTACAATAATATAAGCAGATACCGTTCCCTGCCCGTGTGACAGATTTACAGTATCTGTGGGAACCAGCCGGCCTGTCGGGCACTTAATAGTCCCAAGAGGGCTGCCACGTAAGAACTCGGGAATCCATTCTCTCTATGCCATCGTTATTTTATTTAACTTAATAGTCCCTACGTTGAGTGAAGTTCCATGCCGTGGATCATGGTCATTCAAATGAGTACTTTTGTACGGGGTACGATATGCGCAACTCTACAACGATACCCGTGCGGCTATGTTGTAGGTCTTACATAGCATAATGTAACAATCAAATCTAACCACGGAGTAATCATGCCTTGACCATAAAGTACACATGCTGTTTTTGTAAGATAAGTAAATACTAAATAAATAAATAAATAATTTGAAACCTGCATGTGCCCGTATGCCAATATTCGGGATCAGCCAGTCGATTACAATAGTTCATTACATGAACGTGTCTCATTTATTCAATTCAATAAGACGACTAGTCAGTCTCTTAGTTCCAACTAGGAACGCATGATCAATTATTAGTCAATGTCACAATCATTATCGATGGTGGCAAGGCATGAAAATCATTTAGTATTACATGGGGTCGAGCCTATAACTCCTCAGAGTTAAGTTCTAGTCATACTGGGTATCCATGAATCAATCAAGACACATGGTACATTCCACATAACAATTTGTATTAACAATATTAACATATCATGATTTATCAAGTTCATGCAAAAAGGCGTAAGGATTTAATAGAGGAATTATCATGCCATCATTAAATGATTAAGTTATAGAACAAATAGTAACACCCAGGTTAGAAAGTCACGCCAACAAGTCTATACTAAGGCCAAAAGTCACGCCAAGTCTAGTAGGAGTGAGCGTGTAACAGCGTGAGCGTGAAAAAGTAATTCACACTGGCATGCACAGTGTGAGCGTGAAGGAAAATTAACGCAGACTCAAGTGAGCGTGAAAAGGTGACAAGAAATCCACGCACGCAAGGATGTGCGTGACTAAAAATCCACGCACGCTCATGGATGTGTGCGTGACTGAAAATACACGCACTCAAGTGAGAACGTCAGCGTGACTAAAAATACACGCTAACATGTAAGAACATGAGCGTGACTCAAAATCCACGCAGACACGTTCAGACGTGTGCGTGACTAAAAATATACGCACGTACAGAGTGAGTGTGACTAAAATACATGCACGCACAGAGTGAGCGTGACTAAAATACACGCACACACAGAGTGAGCGTGACTAAAATACACGCACGCACACACAGTGTGAACGTAACTCAAAAGTCACGCAGACACGCACAGTGCGAACGTAACTCAAAAGTTACGCACGCATGTAAAGACATGAGCGTGACTAAAAATATACGCAAACACGTAAAGACGTGTGCGTGACTGGGCTGATGTTTTACGCGAGCACGTAAAAACGTGTGCGTGAAACATCTCTCGAACTCCAAGTCCTATGGAGCCCTTGCTCCAGTGCCAAAATACACGCTAAGTTGGTGGACCAAGAACCCATGAACAACCGAAATACTATAACTTAGATCTAGAGAAAACCAGCCGTAGAAATTAAAAATGCTAAGAACTAATCTCTCTTGGAATCACAAGAAGAAGGCAAATGAACCATAAAAATGGGTGGAAAAGGAGCAAGTTTGCACTTGCCTACTGCTGCTGGTAGGTGGTGGAGAGTAAATGAGAGGAAGAAGAAGAAGTAATGGTGAGAATGAAGTAATGAGGAGGGAGAAAGAGATGGAAGCTTTAAATAGGAAGAGTGGTGGTAGGTGGAAGTTAGTGGGCCGGGTTGCATAGATCCATCCAAGCCGAAACCCACTAAGACTAAAGCAACAAATAAAATGCAGGTAATAAAATTGCTGAAATATAATTGCAGAAATAAAATTGCAGGAAATAAATTAACATGGAATTAAAGAGCAGATAATTAATTAACATGAAAATTTAAAGTAATTTAAATACAGAATAATACATGATAAATACTAAATAAATACACATGAGTTGTACATATATAAAAATACGCATTCCGGGAACGGGGAGTGACATCTCTGCCCACCTTAGAAAAAATTCCGTCCTCGAAATTTCAAATCCAAGCAGGGTAGAAACATCGGGGCTAAACTAATACAAGCAATTCTAGTGAGCAAGCAATCATTGTTACCATATCAAAAGCAAGTACTATATATGTAAATCCATCAATCTACGATATCAGGTAGTTCTATCCATAAGGCGATAAGCATGAGAAATCAAGACAATCAAGGTATACAGAAAAAGATATACCTTGTGAGTCAAACAGGTGTGGATACCGTGATCGGATATCATCCTCACGTTCCCACGTTGACTCTCCCAAGGAGTGATGACCGCAAGCAACACGGACAAGACTAATTATTCGGTTCTTGAGTATCTTCTCTCTTCGGTCCAAAATGGACACAGGCTGTTCCTCGTAAGACAGGTTGGTACCAACAACCAGCTCAGAATGATCGAGGACATGGCTTGGGTCCGATACATACCTACATAATTAAGATACATGAAATACGTCATGCACCTCTCGTAACGAATGTAGGAGTGATAAACGATAAACAACATCGCCTATCCGATCAAGGATAACAAATGGGCCCACGTACCGCGAACTCAATTTCCCGTGAACGCCAAATCTAATGACCCCACGAGTATGTGAGATCCGCAAGAATACGTGGTCCCCAACAGAGAATTCTAACGGCCTACGATGCTGGTCTGCCCAATGACGATGCCGATCCTGTGCAACTCGAAGTCGCTCTCTAATTCCCTTAATTACTTCAACCGTCTGAATAATCATTTCTGGGCCTAGCATCTTCCTCTCCCCGATATCATCCCATACAAGCGGTGACCTGCACTTCTTACCATATAGTACTTCGAATGGCGCCATCTGGATACTGGCCTGATAACTATTGTTGTATAAGAACTCGACCAAGTACAGGTATCTCTCCCAAGACCTTCCAAAATCTAGAGTGCAAGCTCGCAACATGTTTTCTAAAGTCTGAATCGTTCTTTCTGATTGCCCATCCGTCTGCGGATGGTAAGCCGTGCTAAATCTTAACTTGGTACCCAGACTATGATATAAGCTCTTCCAGAAATATGATGTAAAGCGGGTATCTCGATCCGACATAATACTGACAGGGACTCCATGCTGCCTGACTATCTGTTACATATATAACTCTGCCAACTTTTCTGTAGATTGTCCTACTCTGAAAGGAAGAAAGTATGCTACCTTTGTAAGCCGATCTACTATCACCCAAATAGCATCCTTACCACTTGGTGATCTCGGTAAACCGGTCACAAAGTCTATTGTAATATGCTCCCACTTCCATTCCGGAATAGGAAGTGGTTGCAATAACCCAGCTGGCCTCTGCTGTTCTGCCTTCACTTGCTGACATACCAAGCAACGGAAAATAAATCTAGCGATCTCTCTCTTCATCCCGTTCCACCAGAAATGCTGCTTGATATCTTGGTACATCTTGGTCCCTCCAGGGTGAATAGAATACTGAGAACTGTGAGCTTCTGCCATAACCTCCTGTCTGATATCTCCACTAGGCACACATAGACGTGATCCAAACCTAAGTGTACCATCTTCATGAATTCTCATCTCCTTCCTGAGCCCTGACTCACATTCTGCCCTAAGCTTCTGAATCCTCGGGTCCTGTGCCTGAGCTGCCTTGATCCTGCCTACCAAGTCGGATTGAACTTGCAGACTTGTTAGAACTCCTACATCACTAGGAAGTATAACTTCGATGCCATCTTCTGAAGGTCTTCTAAGATGTGCCTCTGTGTTGTCAACATGAATATGCCGCCTCTTCTGCTGAGAGCGTCTGCTACTACATTAGCCTTGCCTGGGTGATACTGAAGCTCCACGTCATAATCCTTGATCAACTCCAACCACCTTCTCTGCCTCATGTTTAGTTTCTTCTGAGTAAAGATGTACTTCAGACTTTTATGGTCTGTGTACATTTTCACTCGGTCACCATATAAGTAATGCCTCCATAGCTTCAGAGCAAACACTACTGCTGCTAACTCCAAATCATGAGTTGGGTAATTCTTCTCGTGGTCCCGAAGCTGCCTAGATGCATACGCTATCACCTTTCCATGTTGCATAAGGACACATCCAAGTCCTTTACCTGACGCATCACAATATACTGTAAAACCTCCGGGTCCAACTGGTAATGTAAGAATAGGTGCTGATATCAACTTCTGCTTCAAAGTCTCAAATGATGCCTGACATTCTGCCGACCAAACAAATGGCACATCCTTCCGGGTCAAGCGGGTCATGGGTGTTGAAAGTCTTGCAAAGTCTGACACAAACCTTCTGTAATATCCTGCCAATCCCAAGAAACTCCGTACATCTGCTACAGTCTTGGGTACTGGCCAACTCTCTACTGCTTCTACTTTCTTGGGATCTACTGCTACTCCAGCTCCTGATATGATATGACCCAAAAATGAAATATGATCCGACCAAAACTCACACTTGCTGAGCTTGGCATACAACTGGTTCTCTCTCAGAACCTGCAACACTTTCCTGAGGTGGTCTTTATGCTCCTCTTCACTAGCAGAGTATACGAGAATGTCGTCAAGAAACACAACGACAAACTGGTCTAAGTATAGCATAAAGATACGATTCATCAAGTCCATGAATATAGTTGGAGCATTAGTCAAACCAAACGGCATTACTAAGAATTCATAATGCCCATACTTCGACCTGAACGCTGTCTTGGGAATATCTTCCTTCCGAACCCTCACCTGATGGTACCCTGAACGAAGATCTATCTTGGAGAAAACTCTAGCTTTGCTCAACTGATCAAATAAGTCGTCGATCCTGGATAATGGGTACTTGTTCTTCACTGTTGCCGCGTTAAGCTTTTTGTAGTCAATGCACAATCTGGATGACCCATCCTTCTTTTCCACAAGTACCACTGGTGCTGCCCATGGTAATACGCTAGCTTGGATGAACTTCTTCTCCTTCAATTCCTCTATGTGCTCATATACCTTGGCCTGCTCTGAATCTGCCATTCTGTAAACTCGATCTGATATCGGTTTAGTTCCTGGTGCCAATTCTATACTGAACTCAATATCTCTAACTGGTGGTAGACCTGGAAGTTCTTCAGGAAATACGTCTAGAAACTCTTCAACTACCTTCGGAATCTGAACTTCTTCCATTGCCGTCACTACTCCCTGCTCTTGTTTGGTTGCCTCTGATCTGACTAAGGTGAATCTCTTCATGCCTGGAATATCAAAAGATACACTCCCTCTATGACAATCTATTGTCGCATGACTGTCTTTCAGCCAGTCCATGCCTAAGATAACGTCGAAATTTCCAACAGGAAATTCTATCAACCGGGCAGGTAAGGAATGCCCGCAAACTACAACGCTACACGCTAAAATAACTCTACTAACTCCTACGAGCCCATTACCAGTGAGTATATTCAACCTCCCTGGCAATACCTCGAACTCCATTCCTAGTCGTGTCGCAAATCGTGCAGATATAAATGAATGGGATGCTCCCGAATCAAACAATGCTACTGCGGGATATGAGGCGACGAGAATGTTACCTGCCACAACATCTCCCGATGCCAATGCCTCTTCCAAGGACAGAGTGAATGCCTGCCCTCGACCTCCGTGCTGATTTCCATGCTGCGGCCTGGCCTGATGCTGCTGCTGGCCCCTGCCTTGATGATGCTGGGGTGGTCTATGCTGGTGTTGCTGCATCGGCGGTCCCTGCTACCGAAACATCTGAGCCTGCGGTACTAACGGACGCTGCGCCAATGGACTTACTGCCACTGTTGGTCCTCGATACTGGCCTGCCCCTGGTGCTGGCAGAGCAGGAAACTGCTGTCCTGGCCCTCCTGACCTCGAATTCATGGGACATGTGGTAACCCGATGGTCTGGATTTCCACATATCAGACACAGTCCATTCAACGTCCGACACACATCTCTAGTGTGTCCCATCTTTCCACAATAAGTGCAGCCCGCCGGGGTTTGCTGGTTCTTCCTCTGTTGCTGTTGCTGCTGCCTGGGTGGTGCTGATCCTCGTATCGCCACATCGTAGATACGAATGCCAGCGGATGGTGCTGTTGTTCGGGGCGATGCTCCCCCTCCTCCTTCAATCTGACTGTGGGATCTCTTCTGACCCCCAGTCCTCACCGCAAGCCTCTGAATGGTGATCTCATGCCTTCGAGTCGCCGTCAATACTTCGTCAAAAGTCTGGTAATTGTGTCCCTCTATCAATTGCAAGAGTTCAAGGTGAAACCCTTGCTGAAACCTTATGACCCTCTGGCGCTCTGTTGCTACCATCTCTGGGGCGAACCTACTCAATCTGCAGAACTCTGCTGCATAAGCATCTACAGTCTTGCCGGCCTGCCTGAGGTTGATAAACTTCTATTGTAGCTCAAACTGCGCCACAACCCTATAGTACTTGGTCTTGAATCTTGCTGTGAAATCGTCCCAAGCCATAGGACGCCTGATGCCCACTTCCTCTGATTCCCACCAATCACGTGCGAGATCCTGAAGTAACAACTTTACTAGATCCACACGTTCTGCTGCCGGTACCTTAGCTGCTATCAGAATAGCCTCCATATCCTTAAGCCATGCATCTGCTGAGATGGCATCCTTCGTGCCTTCGAAACGGTGGAGGTTGTACTTGCAAAACCTGGCTGATGCTCCTGAATCAGTCCTCACTCTTCTTTCTAATGTCGTCTGCAATCCTTGGTTTAGTAGCACATTCTGCTCTTGTAGCTGAGTGTGCATGCGTTGCTGGACCAACATCTGATGTTGCTGAGTAACCATCATTCCTCTCATGATCTCCAGAAGGGCTGGTGTGTCCACTTCCACAGGGGTAGGTGGAACTACGGGTGGGTTTGGAATATCCGGATACTGCGGTCCAACCGCTGGTTCTACTATCACTTCTTCCTGGATAGTCTCCTGAGGTGAGACTGGCCCTGGTTGCTGACCAACCTGGTCATGTTGCCCATGTTGCCCTTGTTGTTGCTGTCCAGCTCTGACCGATGCGGACGAAGTGCCCCTAAGAAAAGGGACAAGAGAACAATCAAACGACCGGACATGAAGGATCAATGAAGTCAAAGGATACTGCGGTCCTACCCACCTTATAAAAATTTCGTCCTCGAAATTAAGATGGTAGCAGGCCTTTTAGGTCAAACACCCCATAAACAATGTCTCAAACATACTGTCAGATAATCATATGCGTCTGTCCAAAATCATGATACTCAGAATCTTCGTCGTGCTAGTGAGCAAGGCTACGATAATCACAGAGTCCTCGACTAAGGCACATACCTCTAGAATCATGGTATTTAAAAATTTTGCATTGTCGCATGCTTGGCAGCGAAAACCTTAAATTCCTACACCCGAAAAATACGTCCTAAATCTGACTATATGTCCTCACTATGCCAGCTAAACACGACTATCGAAGATTCTAGATTCCATAACTGGGTGACCTAGCCCATGTGATTTATCTCAGAAGAAATCAAACATAACACAAGAACAACAGGACAAAATTGATAAATCAACAAAGAACAGAAGGAATCGAAATTTCATGGCAGTTATAAGAGGCAATTGCAGAATTTGAGTCAAAAGAACGGAACCTGCAACTAGATCTCCAACGGCCTGAGCATCCTCGACTGTCCTGGCGAAAGCTCGCCCTTGCTGGCCTCCCCTAGCCTGCTGCTGATGCTGCATATACCTCTGCTGCTGAGTCGGTAAGGGTAATCCCCTCTGCTGGCCTACCGGAGCCCTAGCTCCTATTCCCTGAACAGTCTGTCTTGATGACTCAGGACACTCTCTCAGACAATGATCGGATCCTCCGCAAAGCAAATATCTGCCCAGCCTCTTCTGGCATTCGCCCCAATCGTGCCCTGGTCTCTTACAAAAAGGACAAATGATAACAAGCTGCTGTCCCGGGGTCTGCTGCTGCCTCTGTGGCTGCTGCGGCTGCTGGAAGGGTACACGGTCCTGAAACAGCCGCTGCTGAAGGTAGACCCTCGGCTGCTGGTACTGTTGCTGAAACTGTAGAGGTAGCATCTGTTGCTGATACTGCTGCTGAATCTGCAGGTGGGGCCTCTTGGTCGGGCCCGCACTGCCACTAGCTCCTTGAGTATCTCGCATCCTCTTCTCCTTCAGCCCAAGATCGTCCTCCGCTGTCATGGCTCCTACCAGAATATGCTCGAAAGTGGCATCGCGATCGCTCTTGGTATATGACTTGATATCTCCAATCAACCCCTGCAGAACCTCCTCACCTTTCCGACCTCGGTAAGATCCTCGATGAATCTGCTCAAAACGGCTGAACTCTCCAGAGTACTCCTCAACGGTCTGGTTCCCCTGAACCAAACTCTCGAACTGTGCCTCCAAAGCACAGAGTGCGGTATCGGGAAAGAATTTCTCCTTGAACAGTTTCTTGAACGCTGCCCAAGTCTGACCGACATGTACCAATCCTCGGGTCCGTCTGGTACCAGGTACGGGCCAAGTCCTGCATCTGACTGGCGACTGCCTCGATCTGTAATCCTGCTGGTATCTGTGCCAATCGAAATATCTCCTCAATGTGCTCTATCCAATCGTCAGCATATATGATGCCCTCTGTACCCTTGAAGACTCGGGGTCCCATCTTCTTGAAGGAATGGATGTCTGGAGTCCTCGGCTGATGCGGCTGCATCTGGCCTCCCTGTGGCTGAGCAGCCACCAGCTCCACTGTCGTCCTGACCAACTGGTGAGTATCTTGTATGCTCTGTCGGATATCAGCAGACTGGCTCTGCTGTATCTGCTACTGAAACTCTATGAATCGCTGGAAGAGGGTAAACATCTGAGTCGCATCTACTGTCCCTGAAGGTAACTGCTGCTGGTACATATCTAGAATGACGGGGGAAGACCTCCGGACAGGTGGAGGTGCGCTCCCAAAAGATGCAGAAACTCCTATATGAGTAGAAATATGGGGTGCTGTGGTCCCAGCGTCCACAATCAGGCGAGGGGTGGTAGGCCTCTCACCAGCGTCTGCTGGGCCAGAGCGATGCGATCGTGTCTCAATCACCATCCTGGAGACAGATCAAACAAGGAATCAATACTGAGATAGAATCGATAATTCAAGGGAGGACAGTTATCCAAGGAAGCAATCTTCAACAAGAATTTAGATGGCAGGAATCCAGTTAAGAGTTTTTCCTAATGTGATTGAGTACCTCAAAATAATCCAAATCCTACTGCAGGTTGTAGTGATACTCTAATTCGAATACCACTACACAAACTCGTCCTGCATGGGCCACCACTAAAAACGTATTACGGCCCACACTCATCGTGAGGGTACGAGTACGTAACAGCGCCCAGCCTACGCCGCAGTGTCGGCGGTAGAACGCTGTTCTAGGTCATAAACTATAACTAACTAACATAAAATACTCTCCAAAAGGAGGCCAAACACAGAGGTACAACTCAATCACAATCTAGGATAGAATGTAGCACGATGAAATAGATAAGAAATCCTCAACTGAGGTACAAAAGAAATGAAATAACAAGTCTCACCAACTACCAGTCTCAACATCTCTAAAATATACAACTCTGAAAAATAAAGACAACAACTAAACATGAAAAGAAACAGTCTAAGCTGTCTTCACTAAGCAAGGGTATCATCCTCAGCAATTGCCTGAACCTCCCCAGGGGTCCAGGTCGCGAGTGTCATCTAGGCAAGCTCCAAAGTAAAGGGTGCAGGGTTCCTCATCATCCTCTGTAAAATTTTCAATAGGTCCAGTCAGGACGGGAGCGAGCACAATACATCTCACGCAGATCATAACAGATTAGAGAATATAACATGAAAGAGAGTACGATACATGAAACTGAAAGAAAGTACATGATGTAAACAGGAAGAGAACTGTAATAGAAATATCTACTATAAGTAGAGAGCTACCAGTGACTAGTGATTTAGAGTACAAAGTCGACATGTGAACGGCTGGATTTACACATGACTATACTAAAGAGGTGCACATGGCTATACTACTTTGGAATTGTTCACATGACTATTTATACTCCTCCATACCCCAATCAATACACAAGGATCCAAACAAGTTATGTTACGTACATGGTTTTTACATGAAACCCATAAATGGGTGCACATAAAATATACATGAGAGCTCATACATGAGTGCACATAAAGTTCACATGGGGGGCCATGAACGGGTGCACATGAAATTCACATGAAAGCTCATAAATGAGTGCACATGCAATATAGGTTATACATGAGATACATGGGAAACACGATCGATTCATGAGAGCACATGAGAGTACACGAGCGAGCATGAACGAGCATGATGCACATGAGAAACATGAATAACATGAAAGCGAGGAATACACGATGTACATGAAACACATGACACAATGTATCCGATGCTCCCGAGGGGGATAACATCTCAATGTAGGGATCCATATAGTACCAATCCGTGATAATATCGTGACAGCATCAAATAAGGTAAACTAGAGCAGGAATATAATTCTAAGCAAGTTATGAAATGATCAGAGAATGTACTCGCCTGTATCCGATAAATCTGGAGAATATATACTGTCCGAGGAGTGGTGTCTGTCTCCTATAGAACAGTACAAGTCACTATGAGTCTACAATGATAATAAGATGCAACTCAATGCATTCTACATGAATCTAGGTCAATCTAGACCAAAGTCAACTCTTGGTCAACTCTGGTCAACTCTGGTTAACCCTAGAAGTCAAACTAGGTCAACCAAGTCAAACCTAAGTCAACTAGTCTACACTAGGCTAACAAGGCTATTCTAAGTCTAACAAGACTACACTAGTCTATTCTAGGCTCACTAGCTAAGCAACACAACTATAGGCCATAGGCTAAGAGGCTAGGCCATGGGCTAAGAAAAACTATATTCAATATCCATATCTAAACCATACACATATACATATCACATAATCTAATAGAGAATACATATATATCTATTTATATAAGCTAATAGGAATTTACATATAGATTCATTAAAATAATATAACTAGAATACACATATAGGCTAATGTGATTTACCATACAACCTATAGGTTAACATACATATATGCATAGGCATAGAAAGGGACACATAACATACTAGTGTATGTGTGTGTGTCATAAACATGAGTGTCAAGAAATGAAGGGGTGTGTGTTGTGTGAATGTGTGATGAAGTGAGACATGAGAGTGTACTAAGCTAGAGTGTCAAAGTGTGGTGATACATGAGTGAAGAGAGGGTGTGTGAACTAGTGAGGCATGTGTGTGTGTGGTAGTGAGCATGAAACAGTGAATGGTGTGAGAGAGGGTGAGAGTTTGTGTGAAAACAGTGAAGTGAGGCAATTACATAAGTGTGTGTGTGTGATGGTCACAAGTGCCAAGTGTGTGTGTGTATTAGGGAGAGGAAACACAGTGAAGTCCATTAAATCTCAGTTAAAAGTTCCCTCACCAAAATCAGATTTCAAAAGTTAAACCAACAGTTCAACCCAACACCTATATACACATAAATACCATAAAACAGTTCCCCCAAATCAATTTCTCAGTTTTAATACCCAAACTCAGTTTTAACCCTCCCAAGTCAGTTAACAGTCCTACATTTAAAACCCAAAATAAACTCAGATTAATACATTCACATATAAAACTCAAAAACCAGTTAAAAATAGTCCAACAGTCCCCTAAATGAATTTCTCAGTTTTCAGCCTCAAACCACTTCAAAACAGACCCAAATTTGACATACAATTAGAAACACATTGGTGCACATATATGAGCCTTAATTACAAGTAATTAATAGTGTTTAGGGGGTTTAATTGATTGACAAAACTCAATTACGATTTCTGAAAACAGTGAAGAAAATGACAGATATAGGTATCAGGGAACATTGGGTAAATGCGAATTTATCATCAAAATTAAACTAAAATACCAAATCAAAGGTTGGTAATGAAAGTATATTAAGTGTACGTGTCATACACTGTGTTTGTTGATGACTTAAAATACAAAACAGTGCAAAACTGTGCAACACAGAACAATCATCGTGCACGTGTTCCCCGAGTTCGTGTGCACGACACGACACGACACAACCCACGTGGTTGTGTCCCAGGGTTGACCTAGACTAGGGCTAGGGATAGGGTACCCTGACACATGTCCACGTCGCGTGTACGCGACACGAGACACGCGTGTCAGTGGCCAAAAACCACAGCCACTGAAACAGTACAAAACCCGTGCACGTGTTCGTGCGTGTCCGACACGACACGTGGGGCCCTGAAACTTGGGGAGCCCATGTCAATGTCGGCCCCTAGGTGTGTGTCAAGTCTCAAGTGTCGGGGTGGCGTGTCCGTGTCGCAATCATGCCCGAGTGGCAGGGCACGCACAGTGCCCGCGCGCGCGTGTGCACGACCGCGTGTACACGTGCCCGACACGACTCGACATGACATGAAAACTCGACACAAACTCCAGAAATGTGTAAGCGAGACCAAAAACTAAAATCCTATTCAAACACAATTCCAAAAATTACACGAAAAGCCCATTGAGGTATTTCAACAAACACATTAAAAATGACACTGATACGTATCCAAAATGGACACGAAAGGACACGAAATTTTGGGGATTCCTATTTCTACAGTTAGGTTAGGTCTAGGGCTCCCTAATGATGCAAAAATTATAGAATTCTATGATGAGAATTGAATATACCTATGAGTATCAAAAGCTTCAAAAAGCTCAACAAAGAGGTGCCCTCTTGATAGCCAAACTCCTCCAATGCTCTCCAAATCTGAGAATAGTTATTACCAACAGCAAGTAGAGGAAATTTAGGACTCAATGCAATTTGTTTGGGTTAAAAAGGAATTAAAATAGATTTACTAGGATTTTTGGAAGATGGGGGCTTACCTCTTTCTAAAACTTGGCAAGAATTTCTAATGGAGGCTAGCCCTAACTTTGAGGGGTATTAAATAGGAAGGGGAAGATCAATAGTGGCTGCCATGGGCTGATTAGGGTTAGGGTTGGTTCATGGTGTGGGCCTATGGGCTATTAAGCCTAAGTCATTAGTCATGACTTATGAAGTCATAAGCCGTATTAGTCAAATCAACTCCAAATCTCTCCAAACAAGTTCCAATGACTTAACCCTCACTAAATTAGGTCAAACCAAGTTTACTTAACCTAACCAAGTGGTCTTAACCTAGGTTAGTCACTAGGTTAGTCTCCTAGTCAACACTAGTCAACCCTCATTCAAACAATTCCAAAATAAATTCTAAAAATTCCCATAAATTCAAATAAATTATAATAAATCCAAATAACCCTAAAATGTCAAAAATATCCTAATCATATGGCTACGCTCTAGGGTAGGCAGTCTCTACTGTTCACTAGCAAAATACCAAAAATCACAAGTCATGAATTTAAATAGTTTAAAAATAATTAAAAATCACTAAAAATCATAATATGAATAAATATCATTAAATAATAATTATAATTACAAAATTTCAAAATTATCCTCTTCTGGAAAACTGGGTGTTACAGAAGCCAACCCGGATGGTGGAGTGATCGCTCGTCCCAGCAGCCAGGCCCTCCGCCGGAGTGTTGGGAAATGTCGAAACCATTCCCCATTATCCCAAGCACGATCCAGCTGACACGCAATCCTGTTCCGGATTGCTTTGTTATGTCAAGTCCAGATGAAGCCAGATCGAGACATCCCTGGAGCCCCGTCTGGAGGAGGCATCTCTGAAAATCATATAGGATAGAGTCTGGGACAGGCCGACCGCCCACCTTCTTTCCTCGGTACAGAAGGGCATTGAAGTCCCCGATCATAAGAAGATGAAGGGACGACGAATCTGCTATAGCTGCGACATGGGAGATGTCACTCCACAGGGACTCCCTTCTCCGTCTGTCGTTGTGGCCGTAGACCGCCCCCAGAAGGAACCGAAAGCCACCCTTGTTTGAGAAGGAAATGGCAATCAACTGCTCCGTCATCAAGAACAAATCTTCATCCCAGCTCTTCAAGTTCCATCTAACCCAGATCCTGGCCATGTCACACAGAGCCAGGTTGTGCAGTTGGGCCCAATAGGATGGGGTCCTCCGAGTAAGAGTCTTCTCACCTTTAATCTTGGTTTCTAACAGAACAGAGATGTCACATTTCTCTCTGAGCAACACCCCACAGATCTCTCTCCACCTTCCTAGCGAACACGCCCCCTCACATTCCAGGCGATAATAGCTATTAATTAATGAGAGGATGGGTCCCCTGGGGAAACCCGGATCGGCACCTGGGGAATGCGCCACACCCGTCGCTAAAAGATCCTCCTCTATTCCAGTCGGAATGGACTGCTGGGGAATGACTTGAGAGAGTACCAATGCCCAGGCAGGATTGTCAACACACACCGCCTCCTCTCTGTCAGTAGGATGTCTCCCCTCCCTGGAGGAGCCGTCACTCAGCGGCCCGACAACATATCTCTTCCTGCAGTAAACCTGTCCCTCAGCCGGTCCGCCACCCCCTCGCGCCTCGATCCCCGACGTCGTCATACCTCTAGTAACAATACTACTCTGCCCCTGGGAAGTGGACAACGCCCCACTCATGGGGGCAAGCTGGGTAGAGGCAACGAGGCTTATCCCACCCTCACTCACTGGTTGAGTATCCTCTCCCACCAAGGCCTCCTCTCCACTATCAACTCTGAAATCCATGTCACAGGGTGAGTTTGGAGCCTCACTTAGGGGACAGTAGGCTCTACCTGGGATCCCACCGTCGTACAAGTACTGGCCAGATGCCCGAAACAGGAACAGCGTGAACAGGTAGGTGGGACCCATTCATATTCTACCTCCTGGGTAAGCACCTCTCCAGAGGGAATCTCATATTCCACCACCTTCGGTAGCTCCCCCCAAGCCCGAATCTCCACAAAAATCCTGGCATACATCAATCTAGACCGAAAGGCAGTAGCTTCATCCGCCTTGATCGGGTTGCCCACCAAGCTTACCCACGCATCAGCAATGGTATACTCCAAATCGGACAGGGAACTCAGGAAAAGAATCCATACAGGTATGGCATTCAGAATCCCGCTCACATCGAAGCTCCGGGGTCCATTCCTTTAGAATGATAAGCCTGCCGTCAAACGTCCAGGGGCCCCCTGAAGGATCCTAGCGACATCCTCCGCAAGTCCGAACTTCACATAATAGAAGCGTTCTCGCAGGAAAAGAACTCCATACTCCCCTTAGGCTGCCAGACCTGCGCTGCATAACCCCGGATCTGTCCGTAGAACGGCTTGTTGCCTAGGACGTACAAAACCAGAGTTTTTCCTTTCTCTCCCTTCTCTCTCTCCTCCGCAGGGAATAAGGTCCGAAAACCCCTTCCTGCCTTGATTGGCGGAACAACTCCATCGAAGTAGGAGTTTTTGCCCCCCAGGTTTGCAATGTCTGCCCAAGACCTTCCTGTCGGCCGTGTGTTCGCCCCCTGTGGCCTGGGGTACCCCCTCCGGGGTGAGCCCGATGCCCCTGAACACCTAGATCGACCACCTTACTTTCCCTTTTCGTCGCGGTCGCCTTCGGCTGCCAGCCCACCGACCTCCCTGAAGACACCATAGGGCCACGGGCCGATGGCCGCACCCCTGACCCGCCCTGTCGACTATCAGCGGATGTCGATCCCTAACAAGTCCCTGTCCTCTCCTGCCTTTCCTCCGGTCTTCGCCACACGGCGACGCGTACCGTCGTCCAACCTCCTCCCTCCATCTAACTCCCCTGGATCCAGATCCCGCTCCAAATTCGAAGTTAGGGGCATTTGAGCCACCCCGCAGGATCCGATCCCCTTCCGAGCCCGAAACCAACCGCCGCCGCGGTAGGGGTGCGCCGTCACACGACATAGGCCCCAACATTGATATCGCCTCCCCCACCTTGGGGGGGCTCCGCCTCCCGCCGGTGCTCCGGGGGGTCCGCCCGACCCCCCCCCTCTGTGATCCCCCCCACCGCCGGGGGCGCTGCCAGTCGCTACAACTCCGGAGGGTCCACCCAACCCCCCTCCTTAGCCCCCGACACCCTCCGACGCCTGGGGGGCACCACCACCGACCAGGGGGGGCAGGCCGCCCCCCCCTTTCCGAGACCCTCCCCCGCCGACGAGGGGGTCAGGCGGCCGCGGGGAGGAGCCCTAGCCGCGCGTGCTTTTTCTCCCGCAGCCATCTCTCTCTCTCTCTCTCTCTATATATATATATATATATATATAACTTGGAATGGAACAATACTCTAAGGAGGTGTCAGCTAAAGGAATGGATTGCTAAGGGAATGGATTGCTACGCAGTAGAAGAAGACAGATCAAGTGGGGGCTAAAGTTGAGCCTACCTAGTGTCTGATACACCTATATTGGGCTGAACAAAAATATCACTCAACCATCTCTTGCATGAAGGATACTACAATGTAGGTATAGGGTCTCCCTCTCCTTAATGACTAATACTATGCTCCTACATGTATCATAGTTAAAACTACTAAGTATCAAGGTCCCTACATGGACTGATACACAAAATAGATTCAGTATAAAAGACAATCATAAATTCACAACTAACCACTCATACACACACTACCAAGGCACCCCTTCCTTTTCCTCTGATACTGCCATGTTGAACTTCAAACCCTTGCTAACTGCTCACTTGCCTCCATACACATGCTCACAACTGGTCACCTATCCTAAGGATGGTTGAACACCTAATGTGTCTAGGTACTAACCCACACAAATCTAACACTCTAGCTACTGTCACATGCATCCTTCACTCTCTAAATGAACACACACAGCTGAACCAATAGGAAATGGGACTGGTCTACCATTTACCTATACTAAACTGAAATCTAAAACAGTACATCAATTAAGGACTTAGTTGGCAAAACAAGGATCTATACATATGGCCATATGAAGATGGCCAACCCAAGTGAATGGCAACCAACTACAGGAATGGGCAATACAAGACATGAGAAAGCTAAGGATATGGGGAAATATGGGTGTTGAGGCTCTAAAACCGAGGGCAGATACTGAAACAGGTATCAGAATAGTAACATATCCTATACTCTCAATATCTTACACTCGAATCCACATCCAACTACTCTTCATATACATGGTAGGATAACACATGAAGGGGATACAAAGCTAATGGGACTCGAATAGGAATGACTAGTAGAAAGACTAATAGACATGTATACTAAAATCTGAACCTCAACTAAATACAGGCAGCAAGGGGATGCAAAACAGATATTAAATTAAATATCCTCTTATACTGATTCATGTGACTAAAATTCTGGACTCATTCATTGGTCTTATAAAATTGGATATGATACATATGTATCAATATAGGACTCGATCTGGGATGAATGTACAAGGGACGGAATATAAGGTAAGTAGGGAATGAACACTACAATCTTCATGCAAGGACTGATCACAAAGTGATAGGAATTGAATCATGCAATGTAAGGGAACTGAACACTTCTATGCAAGTGGGGTTTAAAGAGAATATGGTAGTGTGGACTGAACCTAACAAATGCAGGACAGACATAAATAGGGATGGGGAATGCAGGGCATGACTGAATGTTAAAGGATATGCAGAACAGATGCAAGATGGTTATTCATGGACTGAACTATTGAGAAATGCAGGACCATGATATGCAGGACATAGTGTTTTAGTTAAGGATGGACTACAGATGATTTAACATGGACAAATCAATAATAATTGCAGGAAACACTAAACTGGACAAAACAAATTGAAGGGGTAGACTTAAAGCTCATCCCCAAACCTTGATTGTGTTCGAGGGAAAAGAACACTACCTTTGGACAGAACAACCAAAGGAATATGGACAGGATGTGATATTACACTGGTACGTCATCTAACTGAACACCAAAGGACAGTAAAAGTGATAAATGGAATGCTGTTGATATGGACAGATCAACTATAAGTTGTTTGAACCAAGGATATCCTAAGACTGGACAAGTGAGTCTAAGAATGGTAGGGGACAGGTAATGAATCGACCGAACCAAGTAGGTGGACAAGACATGAACATATGACTGAACAACCAAATATGCAATACAGTGAAATGAATGGACAATATAGGCATGAATCATTAAGTTAGGGACAAGGCAAAACGCTACTGCTACTCGAGAATTAATGTGAATTGGTCCATGGACAACAGTGGCAGAATAACTAAAGTAACTGATGCATCTAAGCGAATATGACTATACTAATGAATTGCCTAGGTGAACAGAAGACATAGGTAACTAACCCTATACTATTGTGTGCATACATGGCTAACTATTAACATGAGATAGAACAATAAAGTGCACAGGACTGAACAAGGAAATACTGAGATAATATTCAAACCAAAGCCCCACATTCATTTCATTATCCAAACCATCTCCAAAATGACTTGTCAGCTATTCCAAGGTACTAGGCAACTGTTATTTGGGTAACACATGGCAACAAACCCAAGATTACTGACTACATAGACAATTTATATAACACAGTAATATAAGTGAACAAGACATCAAGAACCCGAGCCCCTTGTCCAAATAACATATCAAAAACACATAAAAACCCTTGACAATCACCAACAGTGCTAACACATGATATAACAATGTAGAAACCTAATTAAAACTGAAATTAGAGATTAAATCACTCTATGAGTCATTTCATCGAACACTGGTGTGCGTATCTGATATTCTCGTGATACGCACCTTAAACGAATATGAACTTGGCCCAAAGGATGCCTACATGCTCTAAACCATTGGCATGACCTAAATTACCAATTTTAAAAACCCTAGATTCCTAATTTCGGGTTTCTCCAAATTTGTACCAAAATGCAATGGAAAGAACCCTCAAATAGGAAGAGGATAGCCTCAACTCCTCTCTAACGGCACCCTAATGCAAATGGGGTCCTAAATGAATGTAGTTACACTAATGACATGAAATGTGAAGGGTTTAGAGAGCTCATACCAATTGGATGATGATTTCTAATGTAAAATCCCTATTGGATTCCTCCAAGCTTCAAGGCTCCAAATCCTTCCTAGCTAGCCAATTGAACCTTTACCTCTCCAAGGGGAGAGAATGAAACAAATTTGGGTCAATTTGGAGGAAATTTGGTGGTAGGAGGATTTGGGAAGAAGCTTCCAAATTAGGATTAGGGTTTGGGATGAAAGAGGAAAGAAGATGATGAAATGAGACTATTTAATGGGGGGGCTGCTATGAGGGCTAATTTTTAGAGTTTTAGTTAAGGTAGAATATCTACTAAGTCTCTAAGTCATGACAAGATTAGGAATTGAACCTCCCTTCCTAATTAGGTGTTTAGTCAAGTTTTCAAACTAAATCTTCTAATCTAGCTAGAGACTAACTAAAGTTCATTTAGACTAGTCCTAATCATCTAGTTGGGTAGTCATGACAAGTTGGTTTGGTCTTGTAGGATCACTAACCACTATTCTAGTCAAAGGCTAACCATTAGTCATATTCAATAATACACATATGCACTATTTAATTATCAGATAATTAACCAAAATAAAATTTAGTTTTTGAAAATTAATTATCACTCAAGATATAATATGAAATCATACTACTAACAATAATTAGGAAAAAGTCAAAAATATCCCTGTTCCAGAAAAGTGGTGGTTACACCTGATGGAACTGGGGATTCCCAGGACCCTTCTTTGGTGTGCGTATTGATCGATAGAAAGTTAAACAGATCTAATACGTGTTCTAACCCTTCATGCGGAAACTAGGGTTCAAATTATAACGGCAGAAAGGAGACAAGTAATTCCTGGCAATCTCGAACGGACGACCCCAAGATCTTCTGCACGTATTCCTTCCTCGAGTTGGACGTCGTGTGGGCAACGATCTCCCAACCTTTTCTTCTCCTTGGCAGCCCTCTCTTTCTCTCCTTACGTGAATCACGAATTTAGAGAAAGTTTAGATTTCTGATCCGTAATCTGGCGGCCAGAGAATAGAGGATATATAGGCTACGCAGGGACCATGAGGAGAAATTAGGGTTAGGCCTCCTAACGGATCTGGATATCCCGTGTTCAGCCCGAACACACAATCCAGGCCCATTAACAATAGCTCGGTCCACTAATGAGCTATTGTTGCACTACCTCCTAATCCCAAATTATATTTGTGGGCTCCTTTTATTATATGCTCGTTTGGCTCCCCATGTTAAGATATCGTATGTCCGTCGATCAAATTAAGTTACTGACAACTATATTGATTCGATATCTTTTATCCTTAAGTAGTACCGCTCAACTTTATTTGTCATGTCGGATATAATCCACCTGCAGGGTTTACATGAAATCCTTATGAGCTCCTTAAGGGGACATCATCAACCCGATGTATCGGGACATGGATTCATTTATAATCAACAGCCCATCATACATACAATATTACCCAATTCATAGAGGTTGTTGATCTATAATGAATCTCACTCTTTTATGAGTCAAAGTAATGCACACTGCATATACATGTCCGTTATTATATCCGATTAAGAGCACAAGCATCCATAATAACAGAGGTTTGTTCTCTTATGTAGTCAGTACAAAGAGAACAACCTCAACTGGTTCTGTTCAATACACACAAAGTGTACTAGTATAAACCTATAGTCAAGATAGACTAATACTAGATTACACTACAACCTTTATAGATTGTCCAAGTCTATCTAGGTTGTGAACTATTTATATACTCCATAGGAACTGATAATATGATCTTCTGTGTGACACCACACACCATATTATCTACAATATAGAATATCAGACATTTGCGTTAATACTTGCAAAAATACAATATGCAAAAATTTCCCATATGATTCTCATTCAAAATTTAAGGAAATAAGGTTACTACAAAAGTGATGCTTTTAGTATATAACCCTAACAATCTCCCACTTATACTCAAAGCATTGCTTTTCAGTATACTGTTAAATCTCCCACTTATACTTAAAGCTATGCTGCTACACATCTGACTCCCATTCCCTCAACATGACTGTCAAAAGTCTTAGCTGGTAAGCTCTTTGTAAAGGGATCAGCTAGTTGTCGGCTGATGCTATCTTGATCACAACAACTTTTTCTTTCTTTACAAAATCTCGTATCAGGTGGTACTTGCTCAATGTTTTGCCTGTCTTATGGGCTCGTGGTTCCTTCGAGTTTGCAACTGCACCACTATTATCACAATAAAGTGTAATAGACTTAGGCAAACTAGGTACCACATCCAAGTCCAACAGAAAATTTCTGAGCCAAACCGCTTCTTTGGCTGCCTCAGAGGCTGCCACATACTCGCTTCCATGGTGGAATCAGTAATACATTTTTGCTTGATACTCCTCCACACAATGGCTCCACCTCCCAAAGTAAACATAACCTGAGGTAGATTTCCTGGAATCCCTATCTGACTGAAAATCTGAGTCTGTATACCCCAAGAAACTAAACTATCTGCCTAGTAAACTAGCACATACTCTTTAGTCATTTTCAGGTACTTCAAAATATGCTTTACGGCAGTCCAGTACTCTTGTCCTGGTTAGACTGATATCTGCTGACCATGCCTACGACAAAGTAGATGTCTGGTCTCGTACATAGCATTGCATACATTAAGCTTCCTACTGCTGAAGCATAAGGAACTGTCTTCATATTCTCTATCTCTTTAGTTGTCCTCGGACACTGCTCCTTTGATAGAGCAATTCCATGTCTAAAAGGTAAGAACCTTTCTTAGAATTTTCATACTAAAACGAGTTAGTATAGTATCGATATAGGAAGCTTGGGATAAGCCAACATCCTTTTCTTGTGATCTCGTAGAACTTTGATCCCAAGGATGTGACCTACTTCTCCCAAGTCCTTCATATCAAACTGTTTGGATAACCATACCCTTACATCAGATAACACCTTCACATTGTTTCCAATGAGCAAGATGTCATCCACATAAAGTACTAGGAACACCAACGTTTCCGTCACACTTTCTGTATACACATGATTCATCCTGACATTGATCAAATCTATAGGATTTTATCACCTGATCAAACAAATGTTCCAAGATCTGGAAGCTTGCTTAAGTCCATAAATGGACTTCTTGAGCTTACAAACAAGATGCTCTGGCCCTTTTCAATGAACCCGTCTGGTTGCTTCATATAGATGTCTTCCTCAAGACTTCTATTAAGGAAAGCTATCTTGACATACATTTGCCAAATCATAATCGAGATGAGCTGCAATAGATAAAAGAATCCGGATAGACTTAAGCATGGCTACAGGAGAAAAGGTTTTCTCATAATCGATACCCTCTCTTTGAGTAAAACCTTTTGCTACAACCGAGCTTTAAAGGTTTCAACCTTACCGTCTAATCCTTTTTCTCATATAGACCCACTTGCATCCAATAGCTTTTACACCAACGGGTGGTTCTACAAGCTCCCAGACCTGATTAGAATCCATAGATTCTATTTCAGATATCATTGCTTTTTGCCAAGACTCTGCATTTTTATCTTGGAGTGCTTCATTATAGGTACAGGGATCATAATCTTGTTCCTTAGGGACGAAGTCTGACGACTCTCCCAAGAACATATATCTATCAGGTTATCACAACCCTCCCACTACGACGAGGCACTATCGGTTGTGGTGTAACATTTGACACGTTGTGCAGTTATTTGTGGTTCATCCTCTTGTACTGTTGGTACTGAAGTACTTGGTGTCTCACGTCTCAGTTCTTCTAGAACAACTCTACTTGTGGTTTATGGTTCATCACATAGTCTTCCTCTAAGAATCGAACATTTGTGCTAACAATGACCTTCTGATCCTTAGGACTATAAAATAAACCTCCTTTCGTTCCTCTTGGATAGCCTACAAACAAGCGTACTTCTGTACGAGATTCCAACTTATCTGCTTTCCCATTCAGCACATGTGCTGGACTACCCCAAATACGAACATGTTTCAGACTAGCTTACCCCAATCCACAGCTCTGTGGGAGTAAGAGGTACTGACTTAGAAGAAACCAAGTTCAAAATATAAGCTGCAGTTTCTAAGGCATATCCCCAAAACGAATCTGGCAAATCCGAATAACTCATCATTGATCTAACATCTCCATAAAAGTTTTATTCTTTCTTTCGGCTACACCATTCTGCTGGGGCGTTCCAGGTGCAGTCAATTGGGATGCAATCCCAGCCTCTGATAAATAATTTCTAAACTCTCCAAAGAGGTACTCGCCACCACGATCTGATCGTAATGACTTGATACATTTTCCATGACGTTTCTCCGTTTCAGCCTTGTACTCTTTGAATTTTCAAAGTACTCAGACTTACGGCGCATCAAATAAATGTATCCATACCTTGAATAATCGTCAATAAATGTGACAAAATATTCAAAGCCACCTCTAGCTTGGATAGTCATGGGTCCACACAAATCAGAATGAACCAATTCCAACACATCTTTGGCCCTATACCCCTTTGCCGTAAAAGGTCTTTTGGTCATTTTACCTTCCAAGCAGGATTCACAGACTGGTAGTGCCTCCACTTCCAATGAACTCAAAGGTCCATCTTCAACCAGTCTTTGAATCCTTCTTAGGTTAATATGCCCCAATCGCAAGTGCCAAATATATGTTTGGTTCATACAAGAAGGTTCTTTTCTCTTATTTAAGTTAGATGACATATTTATTTCCATAAGTTGCATTGTGGGCAAACTAGGATTAATGACATACAAATTATCAACCAATGCACCAAATGATAAAATGTTTATTCTTTCTAATAACAATATTGTCATTAAAATAAACTGAATATCCATCCTTAACTAACATAGAAACAGAAACTAAATTCCTTCTAAGTGAAGGTGCATAAAGACAATCTCTCAATGTCAAAGACTTATTTCTACCAAAAGATAAAGTAACATCTCCTAATGCAACGACCGATACTTTTGTAGCATCACCCATGAATAAGCATATCTCTCCATCACTGAGCCGTCTGGTTTCCTGGAACCCCTGCAATGTATTGCAGACAATTAGTGGCTCCTGTATCTTCACACCAGGTGTCGGTAGATAACACTGCTAAACATGTTTCAACTACTAGTAAATGAGATATACCTTCTTTGTTCCCTTGTTTGAGAAGTGGAAATCAGTCTTCCAATGTCCTGACCCTTTGCACTTGAAACATTTGCCTTTCGGCTTTTTCACCGCGCCTTGAGGTCCATGCCCTTCTTTGCTGAGTTTGCTTGTTTCTGAATGTTATTCTTCTTCTTACCGCCTTTTGGCTTAGAAGTAGAAGCCTTTTAGAAACAAAAACATGACCACTCTGCCTAAAGAGATATTCAGCATCCTGTAGCTCTTTTGCAAGTTCTGCCAAACTATACAACCTTTTGTTCATGTTGTAATTAAGGCAGAAATTATCAAAACTTTTAGGCAAAGTCCCGAGAATGATATCGACCTGGATTCCCCATCGATTTCAGCTCCAAGGATCTCCATCTCATTCAGATGATCCATCATCTGAGAACATGATCCCTTACTGGTGTACCCTCAGCCATTTTTGTATTCATCAAACATTTTATAGCAAACTGCCTAGCTGCTCTACTCTGATGTCCGAAAGTTCCTTGAGGTTATACATCATGTCATAAGCAGTGGCCATGGCCTGATGCTGATGTTGCAGTACATTTGACATAGATGCCAGAATGTAACACCGCGCCATCTCATCTGCCTTTTTCCACTTCTTATAAGCCTTTTGACCTCTTCATCAGATTAGCATCAGGCTTAGGTGGGCATTCCTCAACAAGTACATATTTGTACTCCTCAGCAGTCAGAACAATGTCCAAATTATGTTTCCAGTCAATATAATTAGGTCCAGTAAGTTTGTTTTCTTTAAGAATCACCATAAGTGGACTGAAAGAACCATTTTTTGAAATCCTGAGAATCACATAAATAAAATTATGTAGGGCAAAAAAACTTTTTGAATTAACTAAATATTGATTCCCTCAAAACAATAATAAGAAATTCACCAACACCTTGAACACCATGAATTTAGCATGCCACGATAGTGTGGACGTATACAAATTCAACTTTGTTTAAGTAGGTTTTTCTTATTAATTTTACTATCATGTCAATATAACTTTATGACAAATAAAATTAATATGCTGGTCTTGCTCTGGTCATACAAATAATAGCAGTGACTCGATGGGGAGGATACCATTATTTGTATCTAAGTGTATACCATTACTTAATACTAAGTCCATTACCTTGTAATGAGTTCCTTCAGAGAGAAATAAACACATACTAGGTAACTTTCTACAATTATCCTAAGGAAGTTTGTACTGGTGATCCATAATTATACTCATCCGATATAGAGGAAAGCACTAAAGCAACACGCAAGTATAATTACATCACCTACAAACCAGTAATGGAGACCATAGGATTTATACTAAATAAATATTCTCTCCCACTTAGTTATTTAACAATGAGGGTTTTTCTACTAGTTGATATTATGTACATGTTGTCCATTATTAATGTAGGCTTGGTTTTTCAAAAAAATAACCACAATAATAAACATACATAATCAGAAAAAGCAAAATGACAAAAATAAAGAAAATATCAACTATTATGGTCATCTTTGCTGCTCCGTCCTCAACTATCCGAATCCAAAATCTGGCGCTGCGCAGATCTATTCTTTTTAAGGGTTTGGCTGTCGATTCCTTATCAAAAATCATCTATCTGCCTCTGGACTACTTAAAACCAGCATCTCGTCCGGCGTCAGAACAACCACCACCGCTATCACGATTGATCAAAAAATTTAAATTACATCAATCCTATGCCTTCCGAAGGAGTTCACACATAATCTAGATTGAAAAATTAAAATAATAAGCACGATCAACCCTCGTGATTTTAATTACATCCACAAACAACAACATCCACGACATGTCCGTGGTTTAAACAACACAATCAAAAACATGCATTGGACCATAATAGTTGGATCTAAGATGCCTGCAAAATCGAGTTAGAACAGATCTACATCTACCGACTATTACACAGCGCAGGTTTTATTGGACAACATGGACGTATCAATCAATACGTAGATCCAACCTGGCTCTGATATCAATTGATGGAACTGGGGATTCCCAGGACCCTTCCTTTGGTGTGCGTATTGATCGATAGAAAGTTAAACAGATCT